>JAUZNJ010070170.1:0-14300 GCA_034780135.1 Jordanella pulchra
GTTACACCTTTTGAATGGAATTACTGAAATAAATCTACTTTTTCATGGTATTCTAATTTTATGACCAGCACCTGTAGACTGAGGAAGAGGAGATTTACGGCTCCACCTCACAGGTTTCCTCTCACTTCTCTATTTTTAGACTTTTACGATCATCCAACAAATCTTAGTGTCAGTTAAGAATAACACAACTAAAACAAAATAAGTTTTCAACTAAGAATTTTATCTATTAGAGGAAAAAAGCCGAACCAACGCGGGTTATAACGGTAATAATCCACCTGCTGAGACATGAATGACTGTAGGTTAACTGCTAATGTTGCTACGCTACATCCAGACGAATGAGCGACGCAAATATTTTTGTTTTGTTTTTTCCCAAAAATGATTAAACATGAATTTAAAGACCAATTCAGAGGGATTGTGTTAATAAAATACTAAATGATAGGAATTTCTGGAATGAAGTAGTGGCAGGTTTACCACTAGGTGTCACTATACCCCACATAAATCCATAAAGTTGCACAAAAAGCTCATCTGAGTGAAATTTCCTGTGTTTTGTTTACAGTAGCTGCATTCAATCTTCCCTCAGGCCTCAGAGGGACACTCATCGGCTCTGTGTCCTTCCTTTTATCTAACCGCCTTCATCTCCATCCTTTCACTGACAAATCAGATGGAAGGAGATGAATGGCCTCCGACAGGACAGAGGAAGGACACAAACAGCTGCTCATGATGTCTGACTCACTGCATTCACTCTTCGTTTTCAATGAATATTCAGCGACTCGCATATTGACACTCATTCACCCCGGACTGCAGTGTTTAATGCCAAGCCACTTACTCAGAGCTCCGCTGGGATCAAACACTCGCTTTGATTTGTGCCACAGTTTGTAATAAACTCAGCATATTTATTCACTGAAGCAAGTCCTTGTGTTGAATGTAGCTGATCCGATTAATCTGAAAGTCTCCAAATATGAGCTCTGAAATCAAACCGGTGACTCTGCTAAGTTTGAACAAAGCATCTCAGGATTCTGAATAATTGAATAATTAATCATTTTCAGCAGCATTTCTATTTTGGTGGTTGGTGCTTTATATTGAAAAATGAAAATCAGGAGTTATGAAGAGGAAAAACATCGAGTTGAAAACAAACAGTAACAATCACATTTTATATTTCAAGTATTTTTCAACACTTTGTTGCATGTAATCAATCCACCTTACTGATGCAGCAGCTAAATAAAATAATTAATAAAAAAAATATGACAGCTCTGATTGCGTTCTTAGAATTTAGATAATTTGAATTTAAATGGCTTAAAACTACAGCAAAGTTGTTATTTTAGTGAAATAATACATGAAATAAGTTTTCTAAGGCATCAGTTAGGGACCGCTTGGTGGTACCGAGGGATGTTAAGGTCTTTAAAAGGCTACAAACTCAGAGAGGAGAGTAAAAATAAAATTAAACAGAAGACAGAAGGAAGTAAAATCACCTCAGCTCTGGATCTCACAGATTTATGTCAAATCTGGAAAAGTAGTGGGACGGTCAGAAGCTACAAGCATTTTAAACTGTTTCAATGACCCAAAGATGATTTTTGTTTAGTGGAAAGTGAATTGAAGTAGTTAGTCCAGACATGAACAAAATAAGTGCACAAACAACAGCAGTTCAGAGAAGGACCCAGTGGAACTGAATTTACTGATATTCCTGAGACAATAAAAAACCTGAGATCCATCAGGAGTAAAAGCTTTGTCCCAAGTTACACCAACAAAAAGGTTTCATTTATCCTTTTAGAGATAGTGCAGTTAGATTCAGACTCAAAAAGAAAACTTAGAATGGATTCATTTATTTATTGTTAGATTTGGAAAATCAATAATAATTGATGAGGTACAGCAATATCAAACCTTTACATAAAACCTTCAGTGATTTTAACTTTTGGAGAAATGTTGGTTCCTGGTTTTAAAATCACTTTAGCAGCAGGAGCCCATCTGACTGCATCTTTCAGCCCAACCTGGCAACCCATGAGGTTCCTACCTGCAGCAGGTGTTGGTCTCCTTCACTGATTTACTCCTCTGCTTGTTAGACGGACATTTCTTAATCAAATGCTGTTTTTATTAGATTAATATGAAAGTGACGGCCATCTTCTGAACCAGTAAGTGACAAACTTCCCTGTTATCTCCGTGTTTCTCCATATTCTGACCCAGTTTGTTTGACTCGGATGTTTATGGAGGTTCCTGTGGTACCAGAGGTTCGTTTTAGCTGTTGGGTTCCTTCAAAGGGAGACGCTATTTTATAAATTGTGAGGCCAGTGTTTGTTTGTTTGTTTTGTTTGTTTGTAGCTGACTAGTCCTTAGCAATCCTTCAAAAATATTAAAAATCCAAATCAAAAGGTCAAAATGTATTTTTTTTTTTTTTTTGCTCAATTTCTCATTTTAGATTTATCGTGGAAATGAAAAATCCTAAATATATATTTTAAATGCCGTTTTAACAATATCTATTGATGTATTATTAATTAAAGTTTTATCAAGGAACAGATGACAAAGTTTAGTCATGGACATACATATATATATATATATATATATGTATGTATGTATGTCGGGTGGTCAATATTTATCAAGATATAATTAGATTCAGTAAAGGCGATATGACTTTTATATTAGCCTCCAGCAGTTTTTGTCACTGATGTTCAGAGCGTTTAATGTTCTTTTGAGTTTTGGTTTTGTTTTTTTTTTTTTTGTTTTTTTTTTTTTTGCAAATCTTTTTAAAGACTTTTATTGACATGATGAAATGATAGTGATCTTTTTGTACAGGCAGTCTTTCTATTGCCTTAATTTTGTTTACATCCATATAGAAATGATCTCATCTCAACCAAAATCAGGAAATGTATTGTTGTCAGTTTCTGCCGTATCATCCAGTGTATGATATAACTCTTTCCAGGCTACAGATACTGAACACACTAAAAGGTTAAGTTTAGATGCATTTATTAGGGTAGAAAATAGACTTTATGGTATCTGGTCTTGGAGAAAATGAATGGTGAGCATTGCACACAAGGATGGGGTCCTTCACAAGTTTTAACATTTCAACAAATACAAAACCCTTAAAAAATTCCCCTTCATCCATAATGATTGTAGTTGGAACACATGGAGTTAATGTTGCTGCAGAAAGTTTGATGAAATGTTAAAAATGGATCATAAATAAAACAACTGATTGAGCATCGATTTCAATGCAAAAGAACAAAAAAACCTGTTAATTTGAGGTCATTATTTTCCAACATTATTTCCAGTACAAGTTTTATTCATTTTAAAAATGATGAAAAATTTGAACGACCCCTAATTATTTTCATGGCTTCTGTTTCTCGTGAAAATCTGCCTGGGTCAGGATTAGGGGGTTATGATTAAATAATTGAAGCAACCATTCGTTAGCAACACAAACTGCTCTTTTATTGAGAAAAAAAGAATTAACAAATAAAAAAAATAAGTTTTCAGTAAAGAACAACAGTAAGTCATGAATTTATATTTAAATGCTCAATTTTCTCCCAATAGTCCAGCTTCTTTTCTTTGTGAGTGGATATCAGTGTAAATTATTAGAAGACGTATGGTATGGCATATCGACTGAGTGCTTTTAGCAGATCTGCTCTCTGAGCGATCGGTAGCCGATATAAGGACTTCAGAAACTTCTAAGGACTCTAACTGAAGCATTTTGAATAAGTTGTAGGTGTTTTTTTTTTTTTTAAGACAGTCCTGTTGAAACAGCAGTAGAGTCGTTAAGTCTGAAAATATGTGTGTGAACTATTCTAAGTCCTTTTGGGATGTTAGCGGGCTACTTATTGAAATATGTTTTTAGGCGGAGGTATTTTGTCTTTAGAAAAAGTGTGATATTTGAAGAAAGTCAGACATGTCGATCATAGACGTTTACCAGTGGATTGAAGGTCGTCACTGATTTGGTCCCAGAACCTAAAACTTCTGTTTTTCTGTAGATTTTAAAACAAACACCTGTTAATCTTGTCAATACAATCTACAATTGATTGTAATAAATTGTAATCAACTGATAAATCAATAATATGCATTTGTGTCATTTGCATATATTTGTTACTTTATTTTATTGTTATGCAAAATCTTAGCCAGTGGAAGCGTGAAACAATGAAAAAGGAGAGGACCGAGGATGGAACCCTGGAGAACTCCACTAATAATGAATCTTTATTGTTTAACATCCAGACAGTGATTAATGGCTAGAAATTGATGTAAAATGTTTTTTTCTAATGTTTTTCTGGTATTTGATGATGGGTGGTTATTAAGTGACTTGTCAAATCCAGATATTCATCCTTTTAGCATGAAGTCCAAGGCAGCTCCAGGACTGATGTAGTTCTTTAAAATCTGGTTTATTTTCAATGTGAAAGTTAGAATCACCAACAGGAACAAAGGACAGATGTTCAGTAAAGCCAAAGAAGCTTGAATGATCTTTGGTGGTTCTGTAGACGTTTCCTTTATGAAAGTATGAAGGAGATGGTTTGATAAAAAATGTTGTTCTGATTGAGTTTAATCCGGTTTTAGTTGTAAACAGAAAGTTCAGACTTTGATCAATGATCAGATTAGGGATTAAAAACATTTTCCTTCAAAAGGTTAGTTTAATAAACGTGAACTCAAGGAAACAGAATCAACTGATTTCTGTTTGGTTCTGACAACTGAGAAGGAATAGATGCTAAATTTAAAACTGATTTGCTGCTCTGCCTTTTAATATTCTCTGTTTATCAAAACTGGGACAAAGGAAACTCCTGTTCCACAGGGAACTGGTTTTGTCGCATTTTTAAAAGTCCTTTTTGGTTTTTTTTCTGATTGTTAGAAAAGTGAATTATTGGTTTAGATGGGACCAAAGATCCTTCATCTAGATTTATGCTGAGAAGAGTCTGGACAAAATTCCTGGTCTCCCTTGTTTATAAAAGAAAATCCCACAATGGTCACAGAAATAACTTGAATCGGACAAAAGTGATTAATAAAAATTCTATGAAAATGAACAAATTAAAGTCAGTTATTGTTTTTCAACCAGGCTTCAACTGAGGGATTTTTTCTCTTTATTAAACTCTTCAAACAAACCTGGATTAAAACGATGGATCCATTAACTTTATATCTAGTTGTTCAACCTTTAGAGTCAGTCGCTGCCATCAGTGGATTCCTGTAGCTGTCAGTGTTCCTTCTGCCGCTTTTTCCAGACGGCCTGTTTCAGCTCCTTGATGCTCGGTAGGATTCAGGTCGGGGCCCCCGGGGGCCGCTTCAGAACACTCCAATGTTTTCCTCTCAGCTGTTCTCGGCTGTTTCCAGCTGTTTTTTTTTTTTAATCTCCTTATCCTGCTGCAGACCCACTGAGACTGAGCAGCACGTTTCTCTCTATAGTCCCTGATAGTCTGGAGGTTTCATTGGACCCTGCAGAGATTCAGGCCCCTGAACACATGAAGCACGGCAGCCCAGAGCATCACAGAGCCTCCTCCATGTTCCACAGCACAAACAGTCTTTTCTTCAAACATAGAGCTGATGTTTCCTGGCATAAAGCTCCATGTTTGTCTCCTCTGTCCAGAGAACATTCTCTTCAACCTTTAGTTTGGTTCATTCCAGTCTGTTTTTTATGGTCTGTTTCATCCTTGGTCGCCTCCCGTTCAGTCCACTTTGGCTCAAACAGTGATGGATGCTACGATCCGACACTGATGTTTCTTCAACTTCAGGTTTTTCTGGGCTCTTTTGTTTCTATTCATATTATTTGTCTCTTCGATTTGTCGTCAGTTTTCCTCGTCTTGGTCCTGGGAGGTTGGCTACAGTCCATGGATCCTAAATGTGTGAATAAAATGTCCGGCGGTAGTCAGAGGAACATCCAGATGCTCTATAGCCTTTAGCTTTAACATAAATGATTTACTTTTGTCAGATTATTTCTGTGAACACTGTGGGTTTTTCTTTTGTGAAATGAGGGCAACAAACAGCTTTATCCTGTTTATTCAGGATTACTTTTCTTATTAAAGTATTTTATTCTGATCATAGAACCAACTTTACCTCCAGTTAAACCTTTGGGTCTCCTGTAGGATTCTGGGTACGTTAGCAGTGAAGTTTTGGCTACAGATGGTGACTAAGATTCTAGACTTTGACTAGGCCATTCTGACCAATCAGTGCTTTGATCTTGGGTTTTATGGCGCCCTTTGATGTTGGATCCATGTTATGAAAAACTCTAAACTGATTGGGCTCAGTAAATGACGCGTCATGAAGCAGCAGGACTTTGTGATTTTCAGTCCCGATCGGATCGGAACCATCAGTGTGATTCAGAGACTTTTTTTGTTCCACTGAATCTTCTTCCTTTCTTCACATTAAGGTGGGAGTATCTCATCTTTTTAATAATCCAAACATGATGTGAGATGGGAAAGGATTCAGTTTATCTTTAGTTTTAATCCACTAATAAAGAAGTTAAAAATTAATGTTTTACATTTATTATGTAAACCGACTTCCTTTTTTAAAATAAAAAGCCTGGATTCATTTCTGATGTACTTTATTAATCCCACAGCAGATTTAAATGTTTTAACTCTTATTTTAGGGGTTTTATGAGGAGCTGAAGGCTTGTTGCTTCTCTGATGATCAGGGTGGAGTCCATGACCAGCAGATGATCTCCTCTGGTTCAGGTGGACCTCTATGTTCTACCAGAACTTCCTCCCTGACCCGTCTGCTGGGTTCTTTATTCTTCATTTTGGTCGTTCTGTAAAGTTCTGACCCTCTGTGTCCAGAATCGGAACATATGGTGGGGTTCGTTTAGCTGCAACAGGGATGCAGGCCACACTTTTCAGATTTCTTTCATTCCTTTTCTTCAGTATGAAATCTGTAAAGTGGCACCGGCCTTTACTGAACATGTTGGACCCAGACGGACGGAATAAAGCGTGATGGAGCCGATGGATCCGTCAGCGGCGCCACTTTAAACCGCCTTTGGGTTAAAGATGATCCCTGATCCGCCTCACTGGACCTCAGGAGAACCGACCCACCAGCAGCACCAGGTGCAGAACCTTAACCCGATCAGAGGAACTTTTTGCCCAGACGTGTTTTAGGCGTCTATAGATCTTCATGATATGAATCACTACCTGCTGAGCGAACGGATCTGTTTGTTTTACTTCTACAGTTTTACTTCAGATCTCATGGGGTTTCTGTCTGATCAGGGATCAGTTAGTCTCAGATTTTCTTTGACACGTTGAAGGTTTTCTACCCAGAGGTTCTGATGGTATTTGGAGCTGAAACCCCTGTGGTCCACTTCGCCTCTCTTCATGTGGGCTTTAATGAAGAGAAGTAAAATGCCATCGTCTCACTGCGGCCAGAAAGGTCAGCGCTGAGGGTTTCTGTCCCAAACTGACAGCTGGGACTCGATCTGTCGCTGAGCTTTAATCTGCTGCCAGGAGGAGCTGAAAACAGCCGGAACACTCTTTGCTCTTCTTTATTCTGGACACGGCTTCTCCAAACAATACTTTAGTCAGTTAATGTCTGGACTTTGACTAGGCCAATCAAGAACCTTGATTTTCTTTTGTTTGGTGGTGATTAGTGGACGAGAGACGTTTCCTCCACACACAGTAATGTTTGTCCTCTTTGACGGTTTAATGAACAGAATAAGTTGATCATTTAGAAAAGGAAGAGGAGCAGAGTCCAAGCTGTTTGAGGTACGGTGGGAAGTTTCCATGGTTACTGATGATCTGTGGAGCCATGTTGGTCTGACGTGTTTTATCACATCTAAAGTCAGAGCAGAACATTTTACCGAACTTTGTGTTTGAAGAGCAAACATGTGAAATGTGTTCAGTGTTGTTAGAGGAACGTCTGTTGGTTCTGAGGGAACATCAATAAATATCTGAGCCAAATTGATAAACAAAATAACTTGTCTTATGACCCACACAGATAGACTAGTAATCATTTTTATTTCTAGTTTTCTCTTTTTAAAAGGACAGAAACCAAACTAGACTGGATAGATGAAGCATGGATGATGTATTTAATATTTTATAATGAGAAAAATAAACCTGATTTGTATTTTTATCATTAGAAAATGATTTCATTTATCGCTCCCGTAAGGAACCACTGAAGACGTGAGTCAGAATGGAGCTGCTGACATCAGATGCAGGGACCCCTGTTAACCTGAGGGGGGCGCCAAACATGCAGTCTTAGACACAGACGCAGGATTTCAACAAATGTGCAGTAAACCTCAGACAAACAGATTATTAGCAGAGACAGTTGGTTTTAGGGGTGAGTCGTCCTTTAAGAACACTCGCCTCTAACCCAGGACCAACGAGGCAGAGGAGCCGCTATCAGAGCCACCTGGACTTCCTGAAAACTCCTTCATGCTGTCTTCATTCTTTGGCTTCTTGATTTTATCGTTCACTTTCTTTATCTCCATCTCTCCCAGTTCAAGTTCTGCTCTCACTTCCCACTGAGATTGGCCCAGTAGGAGCAGTAACCCTGCAGGTAATGGGCCTGATGCTGCTGCTGGTTTGGGTTTTTTTACCATTTGGGCCGTCAGAGGTTCTTCTGTTTGGGTCTAACTTCAGTTCCAGCGTTCAGATGAGAAGCTGCCTGCATGTTGTGTGAAAAACGACAGGAAATGATTCAAATGAAAACTTTTGATTTTCTAGTTTTCAGTGAGCTGTGATTCTGCAGCAGAAAAATGTGAATTTAGAACTTTTTCTGCATTCATTTGGGGCCAAAGGTTGCTGAGTGGATCTAAACCGAGTCAGAACATCTGAGTGAACAAATCTCCATCATATGGTCCGTTTTAAACGAGCTGATCAGGCTGATCTTCATTTCCAGGAGAGTTCTGGAACATATTCAGGTTTTCTGGCTTTAATAAAACCAGTCGTGTTGATGAGTGGGTCCCCGAGGTTCTGGGAGGGAAAGCCCATCTGGACTCAGGGCTCCTCCATCAGCTGCTCTAACTGGGTCACCCAGTTCTGCTTCGGGCCCGGCGCGGCCCAGATCCATGTGGAAATCACAAGCTGGAGGTTCAGCTGCACTGATGCAAACAAGCGTTGCTCTGATTTCCTTTCAGTAGAAATCAGAATGTAGGACGGGTCCGTTTGGGTTCTGCAGCTTCTTAACACCCAGACTGAACTCTGGGCTTGTAGAACTTCTTCATGTAGCTTCAGTCAGAGATCACAGCTGCCAAGATGTTTTTTTATTGTGCTCAAAGTGTTGAACTAAAATAAATTCAGCATTTATCGGAGCAGAAAAGAAATCAGAACCAGCAGGTCCGACTGGGTTCCTGCAGGACAATCGGGGAGAGAAACGTCTTGAAATGATCAAACATGAAGAGAAAACTTCAAATCTTTTGAAACTCTCAATTTGTTTTCAGTTTTGAACAGAGTCAGGAAGTTAAGAGTTCATGGACCTGGTGCTCCATCTGGGCTCCGTTTGAGGTTCTATGGTTCTGCTGAGGTCCAGTATTCAAGGAAAGGCAATTTATTTATATAAAACAAGGTCAATTCAAAGTGCTTTACAGGAATTAAACTATAAAATATATGGTTCTGGTTCTGGGTGGACAGAGTAGCTGGACCCAGAAGACCTGAGTGGTTCTGGGAGGTTGATCCACTGACGACAAATCTGTTCTGATCCATTCAGTGATTTATAGACTAACAGGAGGATTTTAAAGTTTATTCTGTGAGCTGCAGGGATCCAGTGGAAGGACTTCAGAACCGGGCCGATGTTCTACTGTCTTAGTTCTAGTTGCAATAATTCATTCTAGCAAAGATAAAAACATGAAGGAGTTTTTCTAGATCCTGCTGGACATGAATCCTTTAATCCTGGAAATGTTTTTCAGGTGATTAAAGGCTGATTTAGTAACGACCTTTATGAGGCTCTGCAGGTTCAGGTCTGAGTCCATCATGACTCCAGGATTTCAGCTATAATTACTGGTTTCTAGCTGTAGAAGCTGAAGCTGTGAGCTAACTCTGGATCTCTCCTGCTTTGGTCTGAAGATTATTACATTGATGGAGAAAATGGTGGTGCCAACGCTCCACCATGGTGATTGGACCCAAGTTCTGTTGGGAAATTAAATCGGTGTCTCCATAAAACTGGAGGAGGAAGCATGAGCTGCTCAGTACCCTGAGCAGGAGTCCGGTTCTGTCCGGTTCTGATCTCAGTCCACTGCTGCTGAAAATCCAACAAGTTAAATGGATTTTGTACAACAGTCCTGCTTCCTGTTGCTATTTTTCCTAGCAGACGTTTTCCTTCCACTAAACTTTCTTTAAGTGGATTCAACAATCAGCATCTGTAGCAATGTAGAGGAAGGGGGGGGGGGACATCTGTCCAGGCAGCTGTTGGACCCGACTGGGACCAGTTAGAGGCTCCGGAACCTGAGGCTGTTTAATCAGATAATTACATGAAACTCTGTCAGTTTGGGGCTTTATCTGTAAGAAAGGTTCTAAAATCAGTTCTTTGGAAAAAAAAAAAAACAGGCTTTAAATGTTTCATGTGTAAAAACATTATTCTGTTTTAATTTTCTTCAATCCAGCTTTATCTGTAGAAACACAAATGTATTTAAACATCAAGTAAAAATGTCATTTAATGTATAGTCTGTGTTAAATCTACACTTTATGAGCAAATATCAGGATTTTAATTCAGCCAACTAAATGTCGTTCCTGCAGGTTTTGGACCATCTGGATGTCGCCGTCTTCGATCGTGGAGGAAAATAAAGACAGGAACCCGGAGAGGCCGCTAACTTTAATGAGCATGTTAGGATCAGGTTTACATGATGGGGGTAGAAAACAGTTTGGTTCTTGTGCGACGGCGGGTCTTTATATTAAAAATACATCCTTAAAAATGATAAGATTTACAAAAATCTAAATGTTTGCTTGTCAACAGTCACGAGCTTTGCTACAAAAACAGTAGATAAAGATAAACAGCAGGAATAAACCCAGCAGATTATAACATCAATATTTACAAACAGCTTCATGTAAAGTTTGCTTTAAATAAACAGCTTATATGGGGCAGAGTGATCTGGTCCTTTTGGAGGGACAGTTTGCTTCATACGTGCTCTGTGACGTCTTCCTGGTTAGATCACCATGGTAACGGCATCCCAACACTCGGGCCGGACATGTTCTGGAACATTAGGATGAATCCCAAACAGTTTGAGATTAAACCTTAAACTCAGAACTGAAAGGAAATTAATTTGATCGTGTTTTTAACAACCAGACGCCTTTTTCTGGACGGAGGCCATTTTATTTTCCATCAGTTGGTCGCTGCTCATGAAACGGTTGTAAAAACGTCTTTAAAAACCTTAAAGAACACGCAGGCGTTTTTTTTTTTTTTTTTTTAGAACCAAACAAAGTGTTGTGCTCAGTTTCCATGGTGATTTATCCAAAATTAGAAGAAAAAACATTTATGCTATAAAAGAATGTTGATCCTGAATATTTCGACATTGTTTGGCGCCGGCGTCACTCGCTGAGTTCAGACCTCCATCTGTGGCGTTTCCTCCCTCCTGCTTGGATGAGCGTCGTCGTCTTAACGTCCGTTGTAGATAAAATCTGAGGAGAGATGATGATGATGATCTTAATGATGTCCTGCTGCATCATTCAAGAAGCTGAAAGCATTTTCAGAAATTCAATCCAGGAAGAGGAGAGGTTGGATATAAAAAGGAGCAACACACAAGGAGCTGAAGTCATTTCTTTTACAAGTTGCTGCTCAGTGTTTTGTAAAAAAATGTTAGTTTCTCATCGATTGCAGTGAGTCCAAGTATAAAGTTCCTAATTAACAACAAAAACTCTCTGGAAGCTGCAGAGATCTGCTGTCAACTTTAATGACCAGTTTTGACTTTTTTTTTTGTATTTTTGAATACAAGTTTATTTGAAGCAAGAAAATTAGGAAAAAACGAATGTGAATTGAAATGTAAAACTCAGGACCGCCTCCTAGTGGATAAAACCGGTACTCCAGGCTCCCGTGGGTCCAAGGCTGCGTGTTTCTGTTTTTATGATGTAGCTTTTTCTGTGATGCTGGATGTTAGAAAAGGTTTAATCAAGTGATTAAACCTCGACAAACATTAGCGATACTTTATTAAATCTTTTTTTTTTTATCGATTGTCTGAATCCAAACCTGCTAAATGATGATTTCTGTTTAGGTGTTTTTCAGTTTCAGAGTAAAAAAAAAAGAGCAGATTAAAAACAAATTTTTATCCTGCTTTTTACAGCATCAGATTTAAAATTTCAGATATTTTTTTGTTTTTGTTTGCTGTGGTCTTATTAACCAAAGGGTCTCATGAACAGATTTTAGATGTTTTGTTCAGGAGTTCTGTGTTAAATGGACTCTAAACCGGGCCGAGGTTTGGTACCAGAACCAACAGATCTAGATGGATGGAAAAGGTGTGCTTTATTTGCACAAACATTCAGAAAATATTAAATCTAGCTTTACCAGTTTGTTAGATCTTTGTGTCTGATTAAAGGTCTATTCTGGACCCGGAGGACGGCCTCTGCTGCAGCCTCGGCGCCGTCGGACTCACCGCGGCAGTATTCCGGGTTGAAGTTCTCGTAGATGGGGTACAGAGGGTTCTCCTGCTCGCTGCGATGCTTCCTGGCTCTCAGGACGTCCCTCACACACTGATGCAGGAAGGCGTACTGACACTGAAACACATCAACAGCACCGTTGCTTTCGCCGCCCAGGGCCGATCGGATCAGACAAGGTTCCGGTTCTGTACCTCAGTCTGGACCATGTGCTGTCGGTGGAGTCGCAGGTCGAAGACGCAGCCGTAAAGGTCGATGTTTCCTTTGGAGTCCAGCTGCTGCAGAACCCGGTCCAAGGCGATGAAGGTTCCTGTGCGCCCGACTCCAGCACTGAGACAAACAGAACCCGGTTAACCATCCAGAACAATCCGGGTCTGAGGGCAACGGGACCGACGATCGACCCACCTGCAGTGGACGACGGTGGCTCCGGTACTCGGGGATCGGTCCACGTAGTCCCGGACCGTCCGGGCGAACTGGATCAGGGACTGGGTGCTCTCTGGAACGCCGTGATCGGGCCACACGGTGTAGTGGAAGTGTCGCAGCATGCGGGGGTAACCGGAGCTGTTCTCCTGTGAAATCAGAAACGGGTCAAAGGTTCTGCTCAGTCGGAGGTTTTAAAAAAGGAGAATTCCTTTCAGCTGCAGGTACCGAGGTGATCCGGAACTCTCTGATGGTCCACTCGGGCAGGACGGACTCGGACAGCACCTGGATGACCAGGTCGCCGTAGTAGAGCGGTTCTTTGTCTGCGGGCCAGTACTGGTCACACTTCACCTGGAGACGGTACGTTTCCACGTAGATCATCATCACATAGAAACGGCCAACAGTACGACACAGTTATCATGAAAATATGTTTCTGAGTAAATTGATTCACTGGGAGACGTTTCCATCAGTCTGTGGTTTTGTTGGTCAACAAATCTTCCTTCCACTCAATTTTTCATTTACATACTGCACTTTGCACAGCCAGCTTCTTTATAAAGGAAAGTTGAGTGGAAGGAAAACAAACACTGTGGAGGAAGATGCACTGGAACCAACAATGCAGAACCACAGGTTGATTTATAGAAAAATAAACCTGCAGACGTCGTCATTTCTGAACTGAAACCCTTTAAGGAACCGACTGTTCTTACCCGTCCCTTCTCCACACACTGCGTCACCATGACGACGTTGTGCACCCCGTGCTCCCACACCATCCTCCAGAAATCGTCCTTGGTTCCCGGCAGCGGCCCCTGGGTGGCGATGTACTCCCTGCGGTAGTTGTTCCCCTGTGGGGTGGGGGGGTGGCGGTCAGGACGTGTGTGGAGCGTGTTAATATGTTCATGCACGTGTTCTTACAGGTATGTAGCTGGCGTTGATGTAGTCTGAGCAGGGGTCGTCCTCCACGTAGGACAGCTTCACTCTGGTCGAGTCGTCTGGAAACGGAAACAAACGATGATTGGCGGCAGGCAGCTGCTCGCATCCACAGAAATCCACCATCAGCAAATCATTTTAATGTTTCTGTCTAAATTATCTCCAAACCAAATAACCTGCAGGAGCTTCTTTGAAGATAAACATAAAATCCTTGCTTCATATTCTCTGAGTAACTGTTGATGTGAAGCAGGAGCCATTACAGGAAACCTACACGGCAGGATGTTGTTGTAACGGTTCTTCCCTCGGTTCTCCGGCAGTCTGGCGACGTCCATCGTCTGGTTTCGACCCACATCCTTCAGATCCTGCAGAAACACATGATTCCCCTGAAGGTAAAGTTAACTGGACAGCAGATTAATGGGATGTTTAGGAGGCTGCAGGTTTAGTGTCTGGAACTGATCTCAGGTCAGAATGAATGAATGTAAATGTGTGAAGCTGATT
>JAUZNJ010070170.1:14400-39063 GCA_034780135.1 Jordanella pulchra
GTTTAGGAGGCTGCAGGTTTAGTGTCTGGAACTGATCTCAGGTCAGAATGAATGAATGTAAATGTGTGAAGCTGATTGTTTTAAATTAATCACCTCAAACTCCTCAGACAGCAGGTAGTTGGAGTCGGCCTGCAGTTTGCTCAGATGCGACTCGAAGTGACACGCTTTGACAGGACTGTGCAGGAAGGAGGAAACAAAGCTGTTAAGAAGTAATTTATTTAGTCAAAGATTCACAGTGAACAAAACTCACCTGGTGACTCTGCGATTACTGCAGAGAAACAAAAGGCTTTGGTTAATGTTCTGTTCGACTAGAACCGTAAATAATTGATGCTGGACTCCATGTTGACTGTTGTTGCTGATGTAGGGATTCTTCCACATGTGGCGACGAGTGGCTCTAAAGTTAAAACTCACCTCCTCACTCCCATATACATCCCTGAAGATGGGACTTCTTTCCACATACTCATCCTCACCACCGGGTTCTCCTGCACCGCCCTGCACACCAACAGAACCGGACTGATTAGCTGCTCATGGAGGCGGTCGGAGCGGCTCGGTTCCAAACTAACCCAGTTTCTACTCACACTTTGCGCAGCCTTTGGCGGTACGCCAGCAGGGAGACGACGGCCACCATCATCCCAATCAGGAACATCCCGGCGCTCAGGCCCTCCACGACGCCACCTAGAGGCTCTGACAGAACCAGCAGGTTGTTGAGCTCCAAGCGGCTTCAGGGGTTCGCTGAGGATCTGAAGCGTGTCTCACCTGCGTGCGTCCTGAGCGGTGAGGACAGGTAGGTGTCTGAGAAGAGCGGCTGGTCGACCTCTCTGTGGTGGTCATCAAACAGCCTGGTGAACGCTCGCACGCTCAGCCTGCTCACACACACACAGCGTCACCACGGCCGCTCAGCTGCTGCAGCAGCGTCACCTGTCTGAGTTCTGTTCACCTGTAAGACGTCTTAGGTTTCAGCGGCCCGTCGCAGAAGCCCCCGTAACCTTCGCCCAGGTACAGATCATCGTCATGGTAACGGTCACAGGCTCCGCCCAGTCGCTCTCCTCCTGCCCCCAGATTCACCTCCATCACCTGAACGGTTCATGAACAACAATCAGTCTCTCAGTTCTGCTGATGGCGGCGCTGTGAACGGATGAAACGTCCAGCAGGTGTTACCTGCCCAGCAGAGCCGTCGGCGTCCTGAGGACAGCGACTGGGGAAGTACGCCGTCTGGTACGCTCGGACAGAGGAGTTGTTGATGTAGTCGCGGTACGAGGGCAGCGGGTGGCGCTGTTCTGGCTGCAGGTTTTCATTCGCTGTTGAAATAAACCAGGAGTTTATTCTGGGATGGATTCAGTTACAGAGAAAAACCAGGAAGGTTGGAGGATTCCTTTGAACTGAAAAGTGTGGCCTGCCTTGGAGTTCATCCTGTAGAAACACCTTTCACTCAGAAAGCATAGGAGGAATAGGTGAATTCAGGTGTGGGCTTTGACTAGGCCATTCTAATCAGATCCATTATGTTTAAATCTACTGTACTTAAATAAAATCCCATAGAGGAAAATGTTTTGTGTCTTTATTAAATAACCTGGAAACAAAAAGAAACATTTGTCTTTTCTAAAGAGATTTAGTAAAATTTCTGCTTTTGAATGTTTTATTTTGCTGCACTGAGGCTAAAAATGGCTCTAAGTGTGATCCAGGAGGCAGACTACTGGTCTATCCCATAATATTCTGTTAAGATTCATGGAGTTTACAGTGTTTCGCCACCATGTTTGTTTTATTTATCCAGTTCAATTCGTTTCCTGGTACAGACCTAAGTCGTCGCCATTTTCTGGTCCTTAAAGCTTTAAAAACTGTAACTAAGGAGATTTTTCCTACCGTCCGACTCGGCAACGATCACGGCGAAGTATCTGACGGCTCCGTTGGCGTCGCTGAACCAGGAGCAGTTAAAGCGGAACAAGATGGAGGACGACGTCATTTTGGAGGACTTCTCGCTGACATGGATGCTGTGAGGCGGGATGGGCGGACCTGAGGGGAAACTCATTGGTCAAACGTTTCTGCATTTAAAGAACTTCCAATAATTCAGCTTATTTCCTCCACACAGGATGGAAACTTCAACTGTCCTTTTCTTCTGCTACTGTCTTCATGTCGGGATGATTTATGATGCAACGCAGGCAGAGAGAAGAAGAACAAAGAAGGAAGAAAAGGTTGTAAAAGAGGAGAAACGTATGTTTGGGTCACAATGACTTCATCTCTGAAAGGTCAAACAGAAGAAGTAAAGCGATTGATCAGACTGAGAGCATCGTCTGTTAATGGGAGGCAGAAGAGCGGCGCTGCTCAACGACCTCAAGCAATGCAGGAAGTTAGAGCTCCTAGAAAGCGTGCCATCGGTTGATTAATGAACGGACAGCTTTTCACAACGAGATCTGAAAACTATCGAGGTTTAAAAATGAAGGAAACTTCAGAGATTAAATGAGTTAAAATTGGAAAATGCTTAGAGTCCAAACTCCACATTAAAGAGGCTCTGATGAAGCTTTTCCAAGCAAACACCCCTTTACTGTTTTTCTAAAGTCAAGAGAGAAAAGATGCGGCAGGTTCCTGGTGTCCAAAACCAGATGATCTTAGACTTAAATCGGCCATCATCTAAAACCTCAGATTTTGGGTTTGATATAAACTGGGAGGGAAATGGTTTCTGAACCTCGTGGAACAAAGTCTGAGCTTATTTCTGGGAATCTTGGTGTGTTGAAGCTGTTTTTTTTTCTCCGCTTCAGTCGGAATAATTGGGCTCTGACCTGTTAGCGGTCCGTCTCCCAGGTGGCGTTTCTACGCAGCTCTTATTTAAACACAGGCAGAGTGTTTTAGGGTCAAAGGTTAAACGGTTGAACTCACGGTCGATCATGGTGACGGTGGTCTGGGTCACCGGCGGACTCGTCTGTCCAGCTGACGACACTCTGACCGTCACAGAGTACTTCCTGAAGGCGTCAAGGTGATCCAGCGTTACCGCGGTGACGCCTCCAGCCAGCCTCAGGGCTGAGGTCAGTTCCCAGTTGTCGTGGTGACGGCATTCAACCTCGTAGGAATCAAAGTCGGCGAGGGGAGCGGTCCAGGAGCAGGAGAGGGAGGAGGAGGACAGAGGGAAGCAGTGGATGGACCTGATGGGAGACGGACCTGCAGGAGACGATGAAACGGGTCAAAAACACTCAGAGGACGCGTTTGAAGCTGAAACCTGACAGCTGCTCCACAGGACATGATGACGTTCAGAAGTGTGACATAAATCTGCTTTTACAAGCTGGAGAAGTAAGCAGGAGAAACTGGGTCAGATTTATTAATACTTCAGAAGCGTCCCATGTTGTTCAGTTTTTCATTCCTCGCTTTCAGAACCTGAACCAGATTAGAAAGTAGATTCAATAGAAAAAACGATCAGTACAGCTTTTCCTCTGCTGCCCCCTGCTGGTCGATCTCAGGAATGTTTGCGTTTCCATGTTGGCACTAGTTTAAATAGTTTTCTTTAGGTTTATAGACATATCTGCAACTAAATAATCCTCAGCTTTAGGAAATCCATCCAATTCAATTCAGTTTATTTCTATAGCGCCAAATCCCAACACGTCATCTCAAGACAGTTCATTTAAAACACAGTAAGATTAGTTAAAAGTTACATCCATTGGTTGAATGGAGCTAAAGTATTTTTGCTTTTTACATATTTGTATAAATAGTTGTAATTTAAAGCGATTAAATTTTAAACATTTTTCCAGTATTTATTTTTTACTTCATGATTAACAAACATCTTTCAGTTATTCTAGATTTTAGTAGCTTTAAATAAAATTATATTTTATCTTCTCATTAAAGACTTAAAATACAAAAATTAGCCTCATTGACAGAATAGTTTGCTTCTTAGCTCCGCCTACTTGTTCTGACGCTCTTCTGGATTGGCTGGCTGCAGGCTGTGGGGTGGCCTCTGGCTCCGCCCCCACTGATGGTCGTCACGGTGAAGTTGTACTTTCGTCCTGGAAACATCCCACTGATGACGCGGCTGGTTAGGTGGGTCTCTGTGATTGACAGACGGTCTTCTGGCGCCCACTGCAGGCTGAAGTTGTCGTAGTCTCCGGAGGCGGGGCCAAACCACAGCAGCTCTATGGAGTCATTGGTCGGCCCTTGTCTGACGGACAGGTGGGTGGGAGCTCCTGGAGCTAAAGGTCAGAAGAACAGCGCTTAGTTTCAAAATACAAAGTATTTATACTTTAATGTTTGAAGAGCCTCACAGGTTCGTCCGAATCCAGAGACGCTGTTGGTCAGATCCCCGCTGCGGGTGATGACCTGAGCCTGGTACCGTCTGCCAGGGGTCAGTCCAGGGAACGTGTGACTCCTATGGTCCGACCCGAGGGTCTGAGATCCCAGAATGGATCCAGAAACGTCCAACAACTGAACCTTTAACCACCAGAGAAACAAGAACGTTTAAAGTTGTAGATGTTTAGGATTTTCTAAACATAAATATATTTTTTTTGAAATAAAAAAACAATACCGACTGTTTTATGGAAGTGATTAGAGACTGCTTCAGGTTTCCTTTATTCACATAAATATGTCTTTTTTTCCATTTCTCTGTTGTTTTCTTCTTTCTTAAATTGAATTATTCAACTTAATTTAATCCTATTTTCTTGTTTTCAATGATGTTTACATGGAAAATCTCAGCTATTATTTGGTTGTTTGTTTTTGCCTTTTTTAAATTGGAAAGTAAAAAATAAAAGAAAACAATATGAAAGATCTTCATTGAAAATTAAATAAAGGACTGAGGTGTAAAAAGTAAACATTTTTCAACATTATCCTTTTTCAGTTTGTTATACATTTAAAACACAGTTTATATGCTAAAATAACTGAACATTAAATTAATTTGATTTATCTTTAGGCTAGCATCTCTTTTTTTAACAGAAGTTGATGATTTTTAATAATGATTTTTACTTTTTTTTAACCATAAATGTACTATATATATGTGTATATGTGTTTTTTGAAACCAAACAAAATAAAAACAGTTTTATTCCAGATGGATAAATGTCTAAAACAGATTAGGATGAGATGTAATGCTCTACCAAAGTGACACTCGGGCTCCCTCTAGTGGTAGTAAAAAAAAATCACTGTTTAGAATAAAATGTAAAAGAAGTTTGTTTTTTTTAAGCAGTCAGACAAACATCCAGAGGAAAAAAATGTGTTTGTTTATGTTTGTATTTTCTTCTTGGTGGATACTTTATATGGCCTTTTATCTCACTAGAATATCAGTTTAAAAGCTTCACTAATCCACTAAATATTAAAAGAAAGTCTAAACATCAGTTTTACATTAAAAATCAAACATAAGACCAATAAAACATGTATTCAAGCAGATATGTTTCCTTAGTCCATTACTATCAGGAGATGGGTCAATGTGACAGAAATGGAAATAGAAAGTTAAGTGGAAGGAAGAGAAGTGGTGGAACAAGTCTAGGGCTTCACCGTTTTATTATTTAGAAGATGTGAACCAGTTTACCTGGTAGCTGTTCCAGCTTCCCTCCCCATGCAGCCAGCTGACCGTCAGTCTGTCGGTTCGTCCTGAACTCTGAACCTGCAGAGACGACACCGGAGATGGGACTGCAAAGGAAACGAGAAGAGTTAATAAAGACAAAATGATGAGATCTCATCGGTCGCTGCGTCTGGGATGACCGACCGGTTCTGGAGAGAACAGAAGAGTCGCTGCTCATGTCCCTGCTCCGGCTCACCACCAGGAGGCGATATAGACTCCCAGGCTGCAGGCCTGAGAACACGCAGCCGTCTGCAGATGGACCGACCTTCCTCTGGTCCACCAGCTCATCCCCGACCTAAAAACAGAGCAACAAGATGGCAGCAGAACTTCTCATCAGCTCAAACGATTCTATGGAGCCGAAACATCAACAAACCTGCAGATGCTCCTTCCTGGTGCCTGCTGCTCCGTGATTGGACGTTGCCTCGGAGACGCTGTAGAGCGACAGCTCGTAGGTGTCGACGTGTCCGTCTGAGGGGCGCCAGGAGAAGCTGAGGGAGGTGGTGTTCACCAGGACCACGGTCAGGTTTTGGACAGCAGCAGGACCTGAAGGGAGAACAGGTCCCATTTAACAGGAACCCGAATGTTATGTTCTCTGCATCCCTTCATTAACAGTAAAGGTCAAAGGTCAAACCTTCTCAAAGCCTCATCCTCCCTAGAAACTGTTCAGCCAATAGGAGGACAGAGTGGCTGTGACATCACTGTCTTTTGGATGAAAAATACATGGAGGCTATTTTGTTCCATTATTGTTAAATCTGATATTTTCTTAATATACATTTTAATAGAATAGAGGTTTTGAGATTAACTTTGCTGTTTTCTCAGATATTCTTTTAAACTTTTCTTGATTTTTCAAATCTCATTCTCTTCACATGAAGTCCAACACAAACTCAGTCTTGACCAATTAAAACGCTGCTGCTAACATCCAGCAGACCTATAGCAATGCGTCATTGCTCCTCACCCCAGAGGAAAGCCCGCCCCCAGGAGGAAAGCCCGCCCCCAGGAGTGAAGAGAACGTGATCTGGAAAACGCAGTTTAAAACAATGCAAAAAAATATATTTTTTTCAAATAACCCAAAAATGCAAAGATTTTAAAGGCAAAATCTGAAGTGTTTTGATTCTGTAGTTGCCTGCAGAGGGCGCTGTTTGCTGTGGATGATTTTAGGCTTTCAGGCTGACTGAAAATAACAAATATTTCCTCTTTAGAACAAGCGACTCACGGGTTTGTCCTTCCGCTGTTGCTGCCTCCAGCGATGGGACGCCGCCGCTGAGCGTCACCACCTTCACCTGGTATCGCTTCCCTGACGTCAGACCCTCCAGCTGCTCGCTCTGACGGCCCACCGCCACCGACAGATTTCTCAGAACGCTTCCGGCCTCGTCAAGCAGCTGCAGGCTGAAACCGTCGTACACTCCCACCGGGCACTCCCAGCTCACCGTCAGGCTGTGGGTGGTGTGTCCGTTATCAGCCTGCAGCGCGGTGACAGCAGCAGGAGCTGCAGGAGGAAGACAAGAAATGAGCAGGAGGATCCGAGGTGGAACCATTAACGGCTCTGGTGCAGGCTTACCCGTTCGGCCGGAGGCCGTGCTGCTATTGGTCAGCTTCCCGCTCTGTGATTGGATCGTGACGTTGTAAGCCTGACCTGGATTCAAGTCTAAAAATTCGAGGGAGGAAACGTGTTTGGGGACGAGACGAGTGTCGATGAAAACTTCGTCCTGAGAAAAACCCAATGAGGATTATTTTAGTTTCCATCTTTGCCGAAATTGATCAATCAAACCAAAGAGCTGCAGCTGCATCTCAGACCTGCAGAGCTCAGATAAACATCAAAGATCATGACTGGAAAATTAAAAAAATACACAAAAATAACAGGATCAACTCGGCAAATAAGAATATCAGCAAAGGGTTCAAACACTTCAGTCATTCTGTTCCAGAAGTCAGACAGTTAAAAAAGCTGATTTATTCCAAGTGTCCCTGTAGGAACAGCTGCTCTGACTGGACCTGTGGGGTCCAGCAGATGACACAGCTCCTCCATCATCGTTGTCTGCAGCAGCACCATGAACTCCAGGATGGCCAATCTACCTCAAACTTCACAACTTCCAATAGGCTATCCTAATGCTCACATTACTACTTCTGCCACAGGTTTTCCTTCCACTCAACTTTCCATTGATATGCTTGGATCCAACAATCAGAAAATCCACCTTCTACAGTTAACAACCGGCGGTGGATAATTCAGGTCCAGAAAGTAAAATCTCTGCCTTGTTTCCTTCCTCCTGTTCAATTAACCAGGTGATTAGTGTCTGTTGTGAAGAAGGAAATGCAAATATTTGGAACTGATCTCTGTATAGACGTTTTACTACCTGGACCTGGATTATCTATCTGTTAACAACCAGAGGTTGCTTACGGAGGACATGAAAGACCCTCCTCTCTTATTAAATGAACATGATTTCATTAAGATGATAAAACTTTCTCAAACACTGAATGTTGGGTTTGAAATAACTATAATTCAAAGAGAGAAGTTTAACTTTTTTGACTGAAGCGATTGAATTAATTTGATGCTTTCAGGTTTACGGTGACGATGCATGACTCGTCAGGATGGATGATCTGATTAGATCTGCCTCACCGTCTTCGAAAGGGTCACTTTGTACAAGTCCAGGTCTCCTATTCCCGCCGTCCACGACAAAAGCAGCCCACCAGCAGAGCCGGTGCGGCCGCGCTGGGGAATCATCCGCAGGTTCCTCGCAGCGCTGGGAACTGAAACACAGAATCAGTCTGAACCAGATCTGTCCTCTGCGCTGCTTTTCGACCAAAACTCACCGCTGCTGTCCTACCTGTCCGTCCTTCCATCACCTGAGCGACCTGGAGAGACCCGCTGAAAGTCGACACCATGATCTTATAGAGACGCCCCGGAGTCAGAAAGGTGAGCTGGTGATGATGCACGTCGCTGCCCAGGATGGCGGGAGGGAAGACGCGGGTGTCGTTAAAGAGCACAGTGACCTGATGGTGAGCAGGCAGAGCAACAGATGAGACAAAAACAGGAAGGATGGCCGCTTCTTCAACGCCTGAGACGCCTTCGATCAAACCTGACCTCATAATGGTCCACGTCTCCCAGGGCGGGGCTCCAGGTAACGTTCAGATCAGCTGTTCCTGCGTTTCCAACCGACAGATTCCTCACAGCGGCGGGGACTGAAAAACAAACCACCGGTTTAAAACAAACAAACAGGACCGGACCGGTTCCCCTCCTTCAGCTCCGACTCACGGGTTCTGCCGTGGGTGGAGACGCTGCTCACGTAGCTGCCGCTCCACGTTTCCACGGTGACGGTGTACAGACGCCCCGGCGTCAGAGATGAGAAGGCGCACTCGTTGTGTCCGGTGGGGACGGTCTGGTTCTGCAGGACGGTCTGGTCGTGACTGATCAGAACCACGTAGCGATCCAGATCTCCGGCTGCGTGGTGCCAGTAGACCTGGAGACACGAGGGAGCAGTTTACACCCGCCGAATACTTGGGTGTTTTCAAGGGTCTAAGTTTATATATTATATATTCTGATTAAATCTTTGTACCAACAAGTAGTAAAGTATTTAATTGGTCAAATGTGTTTAATGTCGCCATCTCTTGTTTACCTAAAATAAACACGAAGAATTGATTAAAGGGTTCATGTCTAGAGGGGAAACTTGAGGACGGCTTTGATTCATTTTAAAGTTTGTTCAACTTAGTTTCTCTTTCAGGAAAAAGACAAAATAAAATCAAGCTGCTTGATTCACCAGGACAGAGCGCCGCTTGACTGAACCACTGCCTGCTGGAGCATGAAGCCAAACTGAAGCTATTTATTGCTGCTGCAGCAAATGTTGAGAAAAATAAAACAAAAAACAAATGTACAGTCTCTGTAGAATGAAAGCAGAAAGGAAAACTAAAGTCATACGTAAAAATAAAATAAAAATACCCATCAGGAAGTGGAAAGAAAGCCCAAAGGCACATAGAGATGAACTTTTATCAGTTTAACTTTGAGGTTAAAATGTTTACCGACAGAACTTTACTAACTGACCTTCAGATAGTCGTCTCTTCCAGCGTGGACGGCGTTCGGGCTTCCCGCCGTGGCTGGTTCTGAGAGACAAACAAGAAAAACAGATCGTTACAACAAAAGAACACGGAAACATGTAGAGGCTTCCAGGAAACTCTTACGTGTTCGAGCCTGAACCACAGCAGCGCTCTGCAGTCCGCCGCTCCGGGTTTCTACGATGACTGAATACAGGCGTCCGGCTTCCAGGGAACTGAAGGAGCACTCGGGCCTCGAGGAGCTGGACACCACCAGCATGTGGACGGTCTGCTTCCCGTACTCTAGGCGCACCAAGTAACTGTCTACCAAGCCCTCTGCAGGAAGCCACGAGACGTACAGAGCGTCTGACCTGTTGCCGTTGGCGACCACCACTTTGGAGACGGCGGCTGGGACTGCAAAACCAAAAACATGAATCAGCATAAAGGTGGAAGCGTGAGCTCCAGATAGATGGAGTCAAGATCAGGTTATCCCTACAAAAAATACGAAGTTACCTTATTTTGATCAACAGGATAATAATCTAAAGCGTCTTTTAATCTTACAATTTCCCAGAAGCTAAATCTGATTTTTAAAGCCACCTTTACTCAAACTTTACTGATCGAGCACCGAGTCACATTAAACACACAAAGAATCAGCCTACGATTCTTTATTAGATTAAAATCTGTTCCATCCCATTAATTGACAAACATTTGCTTCAAAGACATTTCTTTCAGTGTTACTTCAGTCCACTAGGGGGCCCTGCTGTTCATGCTAAAACTGATCCTCACTGATATTTGGACCAGGATTGAATCCAGAATCTGGTCCAAATTATTCACACAGTTTATTGGGAAAAAAAACAACTTTGTGTGGTTCTAGTTTGTGAATATAAACACTGAATAAACTTTATGAGTTAATGACCTTCATTGAGAGGAACCAGAACCACCTGTTTAAAGCTCTGCTAGCAGCACAAAGTGTCGGATTAAACTAAAAACATAGATCTAGATCAGAGTTAGCATAGACCTCATTAAAACAGAACTGACAGTATGTTAGAGCGACATTGTTAGTGATAGTTTTATATCTCTGTACATTGGAGATTATAACTGTTTCACATATTTTATTAAAGATTAGTTGTTAATTAATAAATTGTTTTTTTTTTATTCTATGCTTGATCAATTTTAGGTCAGAAAACTTTAAATAGAGCTCATTGAGACCCTTTTCATACACCTTACGTTTTGTTAGGGTAAACACGAGAATGTAACTAGTATGAATGCTGGTTCATGTGATCGTATCATATAATGGCGCCATTAGGAGTTAGATATGTTTTGTTTTCCTTTGTTTTTTTCTTTCTTACGCAACAGGTGAAACGTACACAGGTACAGAGTACCTGTAGGCAAGTCCCTGATTGGTACACAGGTACTGATATTTAACAAACTTTGATTTCTGGACCATGACTCCTTTCATCTCTGTTTTAGATCAGTGATCTAATGGATTCCTATATTGTTATATCTTACAAATAATGTTAATAATGTGTCAAAGAAACACTTTTGTGTATTTAGTGAGTATTTAACACAACTGGAACAATAAATTGCTCAAATTACATGAAGCTCTTTTTAAAAATTTGTCATATTGTAACAAAAATAAATATTTAGCCCTTCATGTTATGGACAGATCCTCTTGAAATGTTTGCTAATCTAATACTCGTTAGTCTATCGATAAATCAATCAATCTTAGATTCGTTCATTAATGTCCATCCAGATGACGATGTTTGATGTATGTCCTCATAAAACTTACAGGAATCAAGGGTCCTCACAACACTAGTTATGCAAGCAAACACACACTGAATTCCTGCTCAGAAAGCTTTTTATACAGCCGCAATTTTTTCCGGCTATTGTCACAAGATTGTGAGTGTGTGAGATTAAAGTCCTGGGAGGGTCTTTGTCCTTGTGGAACATTCCAAGCTTTCTTTTTTAGGCACGTCGGATATTGTGTTAAGCAGCGCCTGATGTTATCACATTCTTTGGGAGAACTCCGACCCGGGACACAAATCACCACAACTTCATGTCAAAATAATAATAAGCACACCTCTGAACTTTAAACTGCTGTTTGAAACTTTATGTACAAAACTAAGGACAAGATAACTTGATGTTACAGTAAAAGAATTAGGATTTAACAGATGAACTCTGGATGATGCAAAGGATTTATTCCTGATCTAAACGCTACAGACGGGTCAAGTGAAGGACAGGAAATAGTAAAAATGTAGAGAAATACGCATCAAAGATGGAGCAAAATGTCTGATTAGAAAAAAAAGTGATGTATTCAAGTAATTAAACTTTTAAGTAAAAAAAAATACATATATTTCATAGTGAAGTAATAATTTATGTTAATAACAGTTTGAAGGTAAAACTTAGAACAGAGTTTTAAACAAAATGATTCCCTTATAAACAGCTAATAAGTTATGGTGGCTGCAGCTTCATTTAACATAAGGATGGTTGATCATCTTATTGCTGCCTTCGGTCATATGGGGACATTTGGAAACGTAATGTTTGAACATTCCTGCTTTGTTGATTGTTTGGTCGAAAGGCTCGCTGAGGTTTCCTGTTTTGGCTTTTGATTGTGTTCGTTGGGAAAACGCTGGATGGGAATATTGTATCTAGACAATAAGATCCCAACTGACCAACAATCAAACACGGTTACATAAGCGACTGTGTGTTTGTTTGTCATTAGCTCCCCTGAACAATAAGCTTCCCGTACATCAGAAACCAGTCGACACGCCGAGGAGAGAAACTGGACCTGGACTCACCTGTTCGAGCCTCCAGGCTGGTGGATTCGGACTGCAGCTGCCCGCTGACGGTGGCGGCCTGCAGCGTGTAGACGGCTCCCGGCGTTAAACCCGTCAGAACCAGAGAAGTAGAACCAGCTGGAACTCTGTGGTTCTGAACAACAACACTGCAGAAGGCAAACATAGTTAAGTTCGATGCCAAACCCAAGATTTTTCAGAGCAAAACAAGATGAACATTTACAATCATTTCTGGATGCTTTCATGCTACAAACAATAGATTTCTAGTGAATTTCTAGAACCTAATTCTGCTTTAAACGGAACCAGAATGTTCTTCCTGTCTGTCTGCTGGGTTCCATGTTTGTTCTCCAATCTTCTCACTGCATAAAGTTTCTGTCTTACACCTTTAGATCCAGACAAAAAGTCTTTTTGATGTTGTTTTGAGACTGATACACTAAGAAAGAGTCGATTCTGTTAGATTATTAACTTTCTCAAAGGAAGATTAGTAGCAGACTGGGTTAGATGGACACTTTCTGAGAATCCTCAACAAACCTCTGAGGCCTGAAGCTGCAGTTATACAGAGATTAAATTACAACAGATCTATTTACTTATTAAGAAACCTATGGAGGAAAGTCGGGGTTTGATTTAAGGGGATCAAAGTAAAGGGGTAGAATACAAAAGGACACCACAACTGATTTAAAATAGTGAAAAACCAGTCATTTCTCCTCCGTCTACCAGCTATGCGTAGCTTATAGTAAAGCAGTTTGTTTGACATATGTTGGCTGTTACAGATCGCTCCCTCGGACAAATCAATATTTTTTTACATTTACAGATTTGCTTTAACAATGATAGAAAAATTGAAGCGATCCATTTTAAGCTTCAGTCGCAGGATCACTATTTTCTCTGCTAGATCAGAGTCTCCAGCTTCTGTCTTGATGTACGAAATGATGAACTATTTCCTGGTTTCTTTTGCTCTGTGCCTCCATGCAAACACACACCAAAGGTTTTCCTAATAAAATGCATCACCTCTCCTGTTCGTTAGCTCAGGGGGTGTGAATACTTTAGCACAGCTAAAAGTCTAATTATTCACCTGTTCTGCAGCAGAGTCAGGTTGTACGAGTCCACGTCTCCTGGAGGTTTCTCCCACTTCGCCTGAAGGCTGTTGACTCCAGTGTTGCTCAGTGTGATTTTCCTCAGCGCCATCGGGGCTGAAACACCGTTACCATGGCAACATTTACCTTTAGCAAAGCTACAACTACAGGCTTCGTTTAAAAAGATGGCTTCACACACCTGTCCTTCCCTCCACCGACACAGACGAGTTCAGTTTGCCCCTTCTTGTTGCCACGGTGATGATGTAACGCCTTCCAGGTGTGAGCACGTTGAAGGTGCACTCCCTCGTGTTCGGATCCACGTCTCGCGTGCCGACGTCGGCGTCATCTGGAAGGCAGCGTGGATTACAAAAGCAACCAAGCAGAAGAAGCTTTCTGCATTCTGGGGCGATCTGAGGTTACCGTGGCGAATGGTGAGGGAATAGCCATCACGTAACCCGGAGGGGGCGTGGCTCCACATGGCGCTGAGCGAGGTGTCGTCATAGTGACGGATGTGGAGATCAACCACCGGAGCGGGAGCTGCAGAGAAATATTCACACAAATTCATTTTCATAAACAGTTCAGTCATATTTATTTACATATTTTCTTATTCAACCAAGAGAGAGGCGCTAAAATTCAAAGAAGCAGTTAACTGTCGCCCTGGATCTAAATTACAACAACGTGCAAAAATCGTGAACATTAAGGGTCGTTTTACTGTGAGAAAAAAATCATCCAGACACGAAAAACTCGACCTCTGATGCTGATTTAGCTCATTAATTAACACAGCAGAGCTTCTATGAGAAATCATCAGATTTAACTGAAGAACCGTGAGGTTACAGAGATGCAGCCTATTACAGAACGCAGCAGTTAATCAAACACATCAAAAAGAGGAAAAAAAAGAAAATGCTGCATTAATGTCCACATTTTCATAAGCTGAACAGTGTAGCATGTAAACTACAAATAATTTCCCACAACAAAAACCCAAAACTCAGCTTAGATGCTGTTAAATCTCAAATAACGATATGGCTAAAATTTATACGATAAATTTCTTAATGTCAGTCGATACAATATGGTTTCGATATCGATGTATAAGAAATAAAAGCCATAGAAAAAAAAAACAAGAATGCCCACAAAAGATGTCTATATAAAATTATGACAAATATTTTGCAATGTTTATAAAAATCCTCCAACATTTAGAAATATTAGCTTAGAAAAACATAAAACATGAAAACCAGGAACATCACTCAGAGACAAAGGCTGTATGTATAAACTGTGATGCACATTGAAATATCAGAAAAGTTATAAAACTGATATTAAACAATATTGTGTTATATATTAATAAATCTAATCCCAACCATAACAAATAATATGAAACATTTTAATGCTGTAAATGTTCACTAACAACTATGTAAAACTCAGGAGCTGCAGGTTTTATCTACATATTTAATCCATACCTCTATGGTTTCTGCTGTGCTGCTCTACTCAGGATGAGGTTCAAATAAAAGAAAAAAACAGAGGCTGAACTGTATGAAAACACCTTCAAAATAAAACAAGCACTTCAAAATAAAAGTATAAATACATCAAGGTAAATATGTGTATATATGTGGTCATACCAGTGATTTAAAACATGCTGTGTAATTCACCAGTGGTCTAATTAAACTGTATTTAACTGAATAAGAGTGTATTAATGAACTATTTTACATTTTCACATCAATATAAGTTGATATAAATGTGACTTAAAGGTAAAAATCATAAATATTCAGTCTTACAGTAAAGTTTTCACCAGAGTTCATTTTATTTTGGCTGCTGTTAAGGTTGGTGGATAAATCCTTTTTACTGAGATTTATTTTTTTTGAAAATCTGGATTTTTTTCCACCACAACACTCAGTAATCTGTCAATTTTTATTTCTTGCTGTGGATTCATAACTAATAAACCAGCGAAGCATCCAATACAACTCGCTGAAATATTGTGTGTGATTTACTGCTTGTATTTACCGTAGTTGAACTTTGAATCGACTGATGAAATTAAGTACTGAAGAGATGAGATCACGATAATAAACCTCATCGCCAGCCCTACCTACTTTCACTTTATCATTCTTTCTTCATTTTATCCTTCTTTTACTGTTCATAGATTTATTTATTCCTATTTCCCCTCTTTCATGGTATTAAATCATTTGATTTCAAGTGACTGATGTATTTATGACCTGTTGATCCGTCACAGCTGCTCTCGGCAGTCAGTCCTCCACTCTCCACTCTCAGCGCGGCTCTGTACTGTTTTCCGGGTGTTAGCTCCGTCCCTGGGAAGGTGAAGTTCACCGCATCGCGGTCCAGGCCGGTACCGACCAACTGCTTCGAGCCGTCAAACAGGAAAACCCTGTAGCCCTCCCAGCGACCAGCGGGGGGCGCCCACGTTAGGAGAAGACCGCCGGAGGGAGAAGGAGACAAGCTGAGGAGTGAGGCCGGCGCCGGAGCTGAAGATTGAACACAAACACGATGAAGAACAAAAGGACGGAGGAGAAAACTCGCCGTGACGTCGTCTCACCTGTCCTGACGGTGATTTCTGATTGGTTGAAAAGGGCGCCGCTAACAGACATCAGTTTGACCTGATAGGTCGAGCCGGGGGTGAGCTGACAGGCGGCGACCTCTGTGACATCTGGAAGCTGAGTCGTTTCCTGGAAGAAGTCCGTGTCGTTGGAGGAAAAGGTGACGACGACAGCGTCTACATCGCCTTCGGGCCGCTGCCATGACAACCGGAGGCTGGTGGCGTTGTTTTCCGAGGTGATGTTGGAGACCACAGAGGGCGCTAGTGAGGAAACTCAGTGTTAGAACCTTCCTCTTCCTCCTCATCGTTTCCTGTCCTGCTCTCTGCTTCTTTTTACTATCCTTTATTTTTCATTCCTTCACCTCCTCTTCCTTTTTTTTTTTTTTGCTTTCCTTCTGCTCTTGGCCTCTACCTGTCTGAGCCTCGATCGTCTGGCTGTTCTGCAGCCCCCCAGCCTCCGTCACCACGGTAACGCGGTATAGGCGCCCAGGTGTGAGGTCACCGAGTGTGTGCTGCGTCGTCGTGCTTCCTAACGTCTCGTTCTTCAGCAGACCTGGAGATACAAAGATGGAAACGATCATCTGAAGAATCTTAACCAGAACTTCCTGGTCTGACTTTTCTTTTAACCACCTCATTGATGTCAGCCAAAGCTCCCTGAGTGCAGAAGCCAAACTAAATGTTCGTCATTGCGCCGCTCCTACTTACCGTCCTGATCTCCTGCTTGCTGCCGCAGCTGCAGCCTGAAGCGCTGCGTCCTTCCTGGGCCGGCCTGCCAGGAAAGGCTCAGGCTCCTGGAAGTGGTGGAGGTGACTGCCAGGCTGAGCACCGCCGAGGGCCCTGATACAAGGAAAATATGCAGAAACTGTCAGAAGACACATCAAATCCTGTTTGCGACACACAAACACCTCAGGACTGATATTTTACCAGTAAAAAGTCGGCTTTAGCCCTGAGAAGATGTCACTGCTGGATCACAGAAGATCCGTTTCTGGGTTTTGTTGGAGATTTTTCATCATGATCAGATTGTTTGACCTTTTTCTGAAGTGGACATCCGTCCTTCCTCAGAGACAGAAAACAAAGCTGGACTCTGAAGAGAGTCGAGGACATGAGCGGGTTTTAGTGTCCCAGCATCCTCACAGTGTGAGAGGATCGATGCTCTTCCTGGACTTTTAAAAACAGATAAAAAGGTTTCAGAGGAAGTCTGTTTACAAGATGTTTGTGCCAAAACCAGCTCACAACATCCTTGACTGATTTATCAGTGAAGGGAAGTCTAACTTTGGGAGAAACGTCCTTAAACCTCCTGAATGCACCTGATCTTTAGAAACAGTTCCTGAAACGTTTCACTGACAACATCTCGGCCCCTAAGGGCCCCAATAATTGTCTGTCTGGGACCCCCTGGAAACACCTCTAAGTGCAGCTATTCTAGATCAGTTTCTCGGTCCCAGTTTTCCACGGTGTTCAAATGTTTCATTAAACCGTCTCCCTGCTTGTTTGTTTACAGACGTGTTGCTTCCATTGATCCGTTGATTCTCACCGTTCTCTGACTGGATGCATCCAGGCTGCCGTTGTTCCCCCATCATCAAAAAAAACTCATCTAATCCACACATTTTAGATCCATTTCTAAATAACTTTTCTTATCCAAAGTTTCTAAGATGATTGTTTCCATTCAGCTCCGATCTATTTCAATAAACTTTGATATATCTGGTTCAAAGGCAGGGGAAGAACTGAAGCAGCTTTTCTTTTATTTTTAAGTATTTAATGAGCTTCTTTTAAATAGATTCCAGTCACTTCGCTCCTGTTGGTAGATTTGAATGCAGCGTTTTATACAGGAGACCAGGACGTCCTATTTCGATCCCATGAGTGTAGTTTTCAAATAGTTCCTCTTGTTTTTATAAAAAGGAGAAAGTGTTTCTGTTCATCAACCATGGAGCTTCTTTATCACCCTGAACCTCAACAGAGAAGAAAAAGACCCTAAAGTTAAAAAATAGGACATTTCTGACAACATGAGCCATTTTGGTAGAACGCTGAAGGCTTGTTTCACCAATTTAGAAAGTAATGTTTCAATGCTTTGATCATTCGTGCATCAAAAGCTTCAGTGTTGAGTTGAAACCAAACAGTCTGTTCAAATGACCCATTTAAAAATGATACCTGCAGCCTCACATGAAGACAGTTACCTCTAACTTCCTGTTATCCACAGAAAAAGGCTGTTTGACAAAGAAAGAAAGCAGCTGAGTTTGGTTTAATTGTTTCCACTGAGCTCACAGAAAAGTGAAATGGAGCAAAGAGAAAAGTCCATTTAAACAAGGATTTGAAAATGTTAATGGAATAAGGAATTACATTTTCAAATGTGTGATTATAGGATTTTAAAATACATTTTGAAATTTCAGTATTTAATAATGGATTAATACATACAATTTGCAATTCCTCAATAATTCTATTTAAAATGTGCAGTTAGAAAATTATTTTCAAAAGTGATGATTTAAATATTACATTTCAATGGCTGGTTTTCTTTTTCAGTGACTCTCCTGGGCCTCCGTACCTTCATGTCTCCTCTGCTAACAGCCTTTATGGAGATGCTGACACCTTTTGCATTCAGACTAGAACAACTGAAATAAAAGAAATCTCTGAATTCACAGGTCGGCACAAGAACATCGTGACTCAAAGGAGGAGATGCTTTGAATGAGCCTCTGCAGCAACGCAGCTCTGGGTGACGCCGAGAACTGAAACCCAACCGTGAGGCACGGCGGTGGCGGCATCATTTAAGGGGCTCTTAAGGCTCCATCCTGGCTGGAAAAGGTTCGATACCAACAGAGAATAGGATCCGGTTTTTGTTGTTACGTCTGGTTGGAATAAATTCAGTTTTCATGCCGAATAATCAAAGATCGCTGGAGTCTGACAACAAAGCTGATGACGAGGGTCACTGGGAAGTAACATGTTAACAACTGATTATTCTGAAGATGATTATCTACAGTAGATAATCTGAGTTAGATGTGTCAGCCTGTGTTCAGACCCGATGGATTCTGAGCATCAGAGGCGTCTCGTTTCTGTGTAAATTCTTTGGTGGACTTTACACGGAGGATTTCAACCATCTGGCGTTTGTCTTGAAGTGTTTCAGGCATCTGGTTCCACATCAGACAGTGAGCTCAGAAAATCTGAACTTTTGCAGCTTGATGCAACTTTTCAACCAATCGAGAGGAGCTGGGAGGGAAGCAGGCAGCATCCAAGCTGTGATCTCTGCTCCTACTGAGCTGCTGGATCTCCACCAGGTTTACATGCAGAAAACGGTTTAGAATACAAATGTTCAAATGTTTGAGTTAAAAATGTATATATTCTGGTACAAGCAGGAAATCCCAGAGTGATCGGCCGGTTTGATGACCCAACGTTCCCAGTAACAGGGGAACAACTACACACTGTCGCCAATTTAGTGACTCAGCAGCGAAATGTTTCAGAGTCCCAGTGATGTGGAAAACCTCCTGCCTTGTTCCAGTAGCAAAGAAAGTGAAGCAGCAAACTGTCTGCAGTCAGAGAGCAGAGAGACTTTCAACTGTTTCCGTGTTTCTGCTAAATGTCTTTGAGTTTAATTATGTAGATTTGGTTCAGATAAAATATTCATCGATACCTGAAATCCTTTTACAAAGTTTATTTTGAGTTTTAAACATTTTTAGTTTGTGATGACATCACCTAGTGACTTTTAGGAAAGCTAATGGTGACTTTCTTTGCTAAAGATTCGCAAATACAGAATATTTAAAGGTGGAAACTTGATGCTGATGAACTGATTGCAGGGATGAAGTTTTTCCTCCTCATCGCAGCAAATAAATCAAATCCACTCGGGCCTGTCAGAGCGTTTGAGCAAACTTTGCTTGATGTGCGGCCAAGATGAGGGGTGGGACATCTTTTAGATGCTCAACAGTCATTGGTTGGGAGAATAACCAGAATATCTCTGCCTTGTAGTATCACTGGGCTCTTAGAAGGGAGGTGGACTGATGTCTGCAGGGAATCTGCAGCAGAGCTGCTGTTCTGTGTCTAAAAGAGCCTGATTAGTAGGATCATCTGATAAGGAAAACATCCTGGATGCCTCCCTTTGGAAGGTTTTAAAACATGAAAATTGAACAGTTAATATGATGGAGCTGAATATTTTGGGGTGGGGGGGAGGTAGTTAATGTTTTCACTTTTCTGTATCTGAGAGGAAATCTCCCCCGTTAATGTCCTGAACAGCTCCGTCAGTCAACAGGCCGTGCGAACACTCCAGCTGCAAGAGTAAAGAAAACGAAAACAACAGTTCTTAAAAGGTCAGCCTGCAGAGATAAGGCCGCTCCAACAGGACAGAGGCACCGCGGCGAAGGTTACCGTCGGGACTCTGCTGGGTGCAGCAACGCCCCGTTTCCTTCGAACGCAGCACACTCGCAGCCTCACGCCCTTTCCCACCGAACAAAGAAACAATGGAGGCAGGAAACGGGCGAACCCGGAGCTCTGCCCACCATGGAAATACACACCGAGGGTCCGACTTCTGTTCTGGCTGCCTGCCAGGGCTGGGGGGGCGGTAGCAGCGCGAACACTTTAAATGAGCACCGCTGCAGCTCTATCGCTCGGCCTCAGCAGGGCTGCGGTTCCTGTAGCTAATCAGAGAGCGACAGAGGGGGGGAAGCTTCATGACGAAGGGGCGGGGGGGGGGTCCAGTTTAAACAGCCTGAGGTCGGAGATGGAAACAGAGCTGCACATGAGCTGCACATGAAGCAGCTCAGAGAGCAGCAGGTAAAGGCGTCGTTTGCTCCCAGCGTGTCCAAAGAGGCTGATCTTCAAATTCAATCATTCAATACTTTAACTTGACGTCATTTATTAGTCGACCTTCAGCCAGATTATAAAAAAACTGAATATTTCTTCCAGAATAACGGAAGGTTGAGTGGAAGGAAAAACTGTCAGAGAATGCCCACAACTAAAACGGAGACAATCAACATACTTGGTTGTTCTGTGGAATCAGACGAGTCGGATAAAAGCTACCAGAACGGATCAGTGGCTGAGAACATCATGAAGGAAACGGCTCGCTCTGAAAGCAGCAGAGGGGACATCAGGACAGCGCCATCAGGAGGCGGAGATGTTGTAAAAACGTAGACATTTTCACATAGAACTGAAACCATCAGAACCTTTCTGTGGGTTTGGGGAGTTTAAGATGTTCTACAGGAACCCAATGAAGTTTCAAGTTTCTCATTTGTTTTTTAAACCAAACAGAACAATCTGTTTTCTTTTTGCATTTCGATTTAATCAAAAGGTTTTTAATGTACTGAAATAATTCCTTTTCTTATCATTTTATTTTAATTTCATACATTTTAAATTCTGTTCAATTTTCTTGTTCGATTAAAGATATTTTTTATTTAATAGTCATTTTCTTATATGGGATGAAGAACATTTTTAATTATAAGTCAAAGATGGAAAAATTCTTAAAGATGCAACAAAGAGGTGAAGATTTAATTTATTTTGATTTTTGGGGGGAAATTGTTGATATTAAAGTCTTTAAAATGAGGCAGATGGAGAAATGCATTTATAAATTTGTATAAAAAGATTTGCTGCTGATGTATGAAGGACTGAAGGTCAAAGAATTGATAAAAAAATGTCAATAAAACCTTTAAAGTGAAAAATGACAGAACCTCTGAATGCTCAAGAAATTCTGCATCAATGTTTTTTGAAGCAGAAGTAAATTTTGCTATTAGATGGGAACCTTCTAACACGCTCTCTGAAACGATCGGGGATCAGAACCTGAGGAGAACTTACTGGTGTGAACGGTGACATTCGCCGACTCATCGTCCGTCTGCGACCGAACCTGCAGCTGATAGGCGGTTCCAGGGTCCAGGTGATCCAGCAGGCAAACGAAAACCTCCGTCCTGCTGCCGTTCCCTCCATCCTGTCCTCCGACGAGCAGCAGCCGCCCGGTCGGTGCAGCAGTCAGTTCTCTCTCCTCCTCCTGCTCCTCTACGGTCTCGTTCCTCCAAAGTTCCCGTTCAGGGATTCTTCTACACTCTGAGACGTCCGCCCCAACCTCAGGCGATGTCACAGAGAAGGAGCAGTTGCGTCCAGGCGTGCTCACCGTTACAGACACCGAGTTCAGAGCAGATTCTGACCCAGACACAGAGATGCTGCAGGGAACGGCTGCTGCAGGATCCTCTGAGGGAGCTGCGCTGCTCACAACCTGACAGAAACAGAGAGAAGCAAAGTTCTGCATCCATTAAGGACGACTTTATTCTCAGGACTAACAGCTTCTGTATCAATAACTAAAATATAACCCGAATAACTTCAGTAGATGTAAATCCATTCACACATCCAGTTACCTGCAGCTGAAACTGAAGGATTACGAATCTAAACACCAAACATGCTTTAAACTCCAGAAGATGATTTCTGTCCAAAAACTTCTGTTCTCTGAATGACTGATATGAAATGAATCCAAAATAAACCTTTCTAGATTTGGGTCACTTAGGATCATCCAAATTATTGTTGTTCTTAAATTATCAAAATAATAAAAATTTTAATTCAGACGTTTGCGTCCATTTTATCAGAACTTGGAAGAATGACTTAAAAACAAGAAAACAGTTTTGATTAATTTGCTGGACTTTTATCTCCTTCCACCCAACAGAACCGGGTCTGTGGTCCCTTTCATCTGAGCCCATTAGGTGGGCTCCTCTGGGACGACGTCCATTAGTGCCCAAGGTTTTACTTCCTGCTCATGTTTTTAACAGCTTTATATTTTCCTTCTTTCAGCGGGAAAATTCCCCCACATCATAATACCGCCCCCCTCGTACCTCGTAATCATGACATCTAATATTTAAAGACGATTGTGGGGGTTGAAAAAGAAGGAAGGAGTCATAAAATGCAATGGAATTAAAAAAATGTAAATAATTTCTAACATCCTAAATGATCAACCATGATTTGATTTAATGTCAGAAAATAAGGAAAAGAAAATAAATGAAAACAATCAACTGAAGACCCAGAAACAGGCGTTTAGGGCTGATTCAGAGCTAACAGACACAAAATTAAGATTATTTCATCTAAAGCGTTTCACATCGATTAAAAATCCCAAAGCAATTATTGTTTGGAGTCTGTAAATGTGGATGATTTACAATGATGTATTTCCTACAGCAGAACAAGTCTACAGATGATGGTGGTTTTAAAAAAACCAGCAGCAGCCGTTTTATTTTCAGAATTTAAAGAAAAACTTTTTAAAGAGAAAATGGTGAAATCCCTACAGAGATGCTAGTGCAGGAAAAGTATCGGAACCGGTTTTAAAGGCAGGAAAAAGCAACTTTTACAGCCGGCTTTGATGTCTACCGGGGGGGACAAACAAGTCCGAGGCTGAAGGCGAGCTTTGATGCTATTGTTCTGAGAAACTTTCTGATAGAGAGTAAAACTCAGAGCGAGAGGAGCTGAAGGCCACATTGTTCCTCTTCCTCATCTGAATATGTGAAGATGACCAGGCAAAACATTATGACCACAGAGGGGAGAATGGGGCCTCACTGTGAGCACGACGAGTAGAGAAACTATTTAACATTTTGGCTTTAGTCCAGATTTCTTTACAAGTCCATCTGTTCAGGTCAAGTTCCAAGTCTCCAACGAGTGGATAATCTTTCATCTCTCTCCAACATCTGGCTCAGCTCTACATCACTTTAGTTTCACTTGTCCTTTGGCATAAATTATTGGATACATATTTGAATATTTATTCATCTTCTAAAGCTTAATTTGCAACAAAAAATGATTAAATGTCATTTTAATCAATGTGTTTAGAAGTTAACATCTTTGTTCACAGCATTCATGTGGTCGTTACGATGAAGCTAACGCCAACATGAACAGGTTGATATGAGCTCTAAACATCCTATAATAATCCACCAACATAATAGTCTGATAGTCAAGCTCATCCTTTCACAGTCAAACTGTCTGCAGCTCACATCACGACTTCCTGTCATCACAGGAACTAAAACCTGTTGCTAAAACTCGAGTCTCAATCACTGAGTCCAGGTCTGGTCGGAGGTTTTTGGGCCATAATTCTGAAAGCTTTGATTTTTGACCTGAATGTTCATAAAGTCTGAGACTAAAACTCTGCTTACATCAATGGTCTGAGCCCGAAGCGGCGCTCTGACGCCCTCAGAACAGCGGATCCTCTGGAGTTACGTAGGAAAGTGTTTGAGCACCGACACCAAGTGCTTTATACTCAACCATCATCTAAGACGTCAAATAAATGTGTTAAATATGTTGCTTTTTTTAACAAATGTTCAGCAACAATTTCACTACAAAAAAAGTCACACGTTTAAAGGTTTTTAGTTGCAGCTATAAATAAAACATATTTATTAAATATTCATCAATATTTCATTCTTTTTTCTTCCAGAAAGTAATCAGATATAAACTAATTTCTTTGTTAATGAAGAATATTTTGATCTTTTCATTTTCTAATTATACTATATATTTTTTATACATTTAATTTCCATATCTTTATTCCTATCATCCTTTCTTTTGTTTTTATACTTGCTGTATGATTGTTTCTGTTAATACCGACCCTGAGTCCCACTTTAGTCTGGATGAAAATGTGATAAGTGGGTTGATGAGCTGGAGACGAGTCATGGAGGTCCCACCTCCAGGTAGCAGGACTGGGAAACGGCTCCTAACGTTTTGCTGTCCGGCGTTTTAGTGCGACTGAATGTTTCTGAAATTAAAAACTGTTGATTCATCAGAGCTGTTGGG
>JAUZNJ010070170.1:40587-50748 GCA_034780135.1 Jordanella pulchra
AGAAGAACAGAGGAGAAAACCAAAGTTGAAAAACCAAAGTTATCATCATGAGGTTCCAAAGGAGGGAAAACATTTAAATGAACAGAAAATGATTCATCATCTTTCATGTTTGCTGACCTACTAACAGCAAACTGGACTTTAATTTAAACCCAGTTAAAGACGCAGCACAGACGGACTTTATTTTGGCCGTTTTGTTTCTTCTCTTATTTTTCCGTTTGACAGTAACTGAAGAAGATGGAGCGAAACGGAAAACATTTTTATTTTAAATTCTTTTGGATTTTTTCAGATGCTATAAAACTTCTTTTAAGAATAAATTCAATCTCAAACAAAGATTTTGTTTTTTCTTGGATTGTTGAAGCCATTTTCTGTCTTAAAACGTTGAAAAAATTCAGAAAAAAACTTTTATAAGTTAAATTCCACAGGATTTATTTTCCACATGCATCTTTTTCACTGTGGAAATTTCTGCTGTCTTATTGTTAGAAAAACAGAAAATCTCCCTTTCTTGGAGGACGTTCCGCTTCGCTCGGCTTTGGGGCCACAATAGATTTCATTACATAAAATCAACATTTAAGAGCAAAATAAATAAGTTATTAAAGCAGAAAAAACTCCTGACTGTTCCTTGGAAGGTTTTATTTCAAAGACACGAGCTCTACTGTTGGAGCAGACCCAATGAGGAAACATTTTTCTTCATTTTATTCCTTAATATAAAGTTTAAATCTGACTTCTGAATGATGGAAGAAGTAATTCCTTCACTTTTACAAATCTAGGCTCCTTTAGCTAAAATTAAAATAAGGAATCAAGAAGGAAAAGTATTTTTTTAATAAACAAAAGCAGAGACTTGTATTAACCTTTAACTTGTTTTAGTTGAAAAAGTTTTAATATCTCAAATATTCAACACCTTAGAGATTTCACCCCCGCATGCATAAAACCAACACGTTTCCCTTAATGAAGCCTGATTTGGATGAAATGAGCTGAAAGTCAGCAGACTGACCTGGAGAAACAGCAGCAGCGAAGTGAACCTCAGGCAGCAGCAGAAACATCCAACTTTACATTTCAGCATTTTGATGGTCCTTCAGATCCTCAGTCGGAGCATTCACCACCATAATCCTGAGGTCCGATACGTTTCAGAAAGAGATGCCTTCCTTTTGGTGTCTCTCTCAGAGTCCGTGCGGAAACAAAAAGGGTCCTCCTGTGAAACAAATCAATCCCTTATTTTGTGTTAATTGTGTCCAGGAAAGTTTTGTTGTCTCCTCTCATGTCCATCCTGCGCTCAGTCCTCGTCAGGCTGGATCTTTGCCTCTCTGGACCCTGTCTTACCAGCTGTATGTCTCTCTCTTCCTGCCCGTCTGTTGGTCCGAGGTGTCGACGGTCCAACCCTCTCACGGACTTCCTCAATCAAGCCGACAGCCCCAAGTCACTGCAAAGGCACAGCTACAAACCCAGCAGAGGTGGAGACTATAAATAGGCCCTGCAGCCAGCAGAGCGGTGCATCTAGCAGCTCCAACAACACACATAGAGAAGCGGCTTTCCTAACTGCGCTTCATCTCTTCACTCCTTTTATAGATCGAAATACTAAATTAGGACATCCTCTTAAAATGTCCACAATTAAACATGAATAAAACATCATTAACAGTATTTTGATGGTTTGATTTGATTAAACTTCAGATATCTAGTTTCAGGGATTTAAAGAGAAAATCAGACATCTCATTGAATAGAAAACAGTCAGACAGTGAAGGACGTTTAAACCTGATGTCAACTGGTTCAGGTTTGGCTTTAAGAGAAGGTTTACCATGAAAGCAGACGACAAGATGCTGACAAAGTATCCAAGAACCCCGACATGTTGTCACAGTATCAAAGGTTCCTGTTGCTGTTGAAGTTCATGTCTGCACGTTCAGGAGTGATCAGCAAACCTCAACAAATAGGAAACATTTTCTCTCCAAGAAAAACCTCGAAGGACAGATTCAGGTCTGAGAAAACAAAGAAAAAGTCCAAACCTTCAGACAGATGAGCCTCAATGTTATAAAACAGATGTAGAGTCTGATTCCCAGTCCTCAGTGAAGAGGGAGTGTCATGGGGGTTTATATTTTTTTATTTTTGCTGCAGCAGGACCTGGCCGGCTCAACATCATAGGAAAATGTGAGACAACGTGTAAAAACATGAAGCAAAAGTTAGAACTGAACCCTGCAGCTGGAATTTAGCCAAAAACCAACCAGTAAAACCACCAAGAAATGGCATTAAAATTCAGAAATGGGTAGTCCTGGAACGGCCTAGTCAAAGCCCACCCTTTGATCTTATTCTATTGTAGATGGAGGAAAGAAGCTGTTCTCTCTGTAGCAGCCTGGCTTCCAGGTAACAACTGTAGGAATAAAGCTCAGGAATGTGAGCCTGAAGCAGCCATTTTGGTTCAACAGGTCAAGCAAAAGTAATCTCATTTAGTGTTATTCAGCTTGTTTCCTATGAACATTATCCTGAGATTGTTTCATTACAGAAACTTTCAGCCCTTTTCATCTTTTAAATATATCAACGGGGTCCTCATTGTTACGGCTGAATGACTCATAAATGTGTTGGCTGCTGCAGACACTACATTTGGGCCACATAGCGTTGGAGTCGACTCTTTTGTTAACCAGTGTTGCAGGTTAAAGGCCAAACTCTTTTTGTTTCAGCTGGTTTGAGCTACATTTAGTCATCCACACCTCTTTCCTTCCTTCCTGCTGACCTTAACTTTCCCGTTCAACATTGGAAGCTAAGCAGACATTTTGCTAACTTATTAACACAAACCCACTGAGGTATTAAATGTAAGGTTTATATTTTGAAGCAGCCAAAGACTGTTGGAAGCAACAGTAGACAACATAAAATGCATCAACATGCCGCACTGATGAAATACTGAGGAGGGGGGGGCGAGTACAGATTATTTGTGGCCCATGTAAAAAAGCTTCATGTGACCCCAGTCCAAGAATATCTTGTAAGATTTGAGTGTAAGATTTTTATCTTTTTACAAGGGAAAAAGGTTTGATAAAATGCAAAATATTTATTTTTTTCATCATGTCTTAGCATTTTGTACTCAAAATAGTTGTTTTTTTTTAATAAAAATTTTTAATTGCCGGATAATTAAAGAACCTTTTGTTGAAGCTATTGATGTTTATGTTTTTTCTACTTTAAATAAAAATTAAAAATAAAAGATTGTTGTATGTGTTTAACTTATCGAGCAGCTAAACCAAAAAGGAATTTACAATGAAATAATATTTTCTAACTGGAAAAAAATGGCCTTTTGTACATTTAACTGCTAGTTTTGACCACAGTGCAACAACTTTGGACACTACAAGTTTAGATGTAAAGAAACCACAATTTGTATCTTCAGGGTATTTATTGCACAGATTACAGGTAAGAATATATATGAGGGTAGAGTAGATAAGGTTACAACACTACCTCAGTGGCTAATGTTCTGGACCATTAACAACATTCAAGTTAGCTTGTAGTACATTACAAGTCATGTATCATACGTATATATAAGACCATAGAGCACTAATCAACATCGAGTGTACTCAGACTGATGATCCATAGTGCCGAAGCAGTTTAAAGGGACCCTAATGTTTCACATTGCTATAAATCAAATTTCATTCTCATAAAGATACCATCCAACAAAAAAATGCATCATAAATCCATTTTCTTTTTAAACAGTGCCACAAGTACAGGAGATATAAAGTTACAGGACAACTGTGACGCTAAACGAATGATGCTTTTAGACAAGATTAGCCCACATCATTTTTAGCTAGCTGCATTGTCATTAGCCAAACAAGAAAACGGATCTATTTTTTTTTTTATTCCACCAAAATACACTAAATAGTGTGGTACTGAAACTGAATGTAATCATAAAGTAACCATGAAACATTTGGGAGCAATCATTGATTTATATTTGATGTGTTGTTCTTTCAGTCAACCAAGCTAAAGTTAGCTAGCTCAAACTGGTTTAAACTGGCTCAAACTTTAAAACCTCCAAGCTTGTTTCTAGGTTGAATTTATTGGTTTGCTTTTAGTCTATTTTAATGAAAAGGCTAAATTCAAACAATAAGGCTTGATGTTGTTTCCTTACAGCTCCATAGTCAAACTTTCACAAACCTCCACTGACTTCTGGTTAAAGTTTCAGGCCAGGGTTCAAGTATTTTAGATATTCTATTTTATTCTTTAAGTTTGTAAGGATGTCAAACATCAAACCTCTAAAACTATTTCAGCCCAGATTCAGACAAACGCGCTATTCTGGTTCCACAGTTCTAAGAAGCTTAAACTTTAGATCCGGGTTGATTTTTTCATCATGTCCCCGTTTCACACGTAATAAATCTGTTACCATTTTTATTCTCAGCAATTTTAGAATAACTTTAATCTTTTACATATTAAGTAGTTTAAAAAAAGCGAATCTTTACAATCCATTTCAGCTACAACAATTTTGAGCCTCCTTTTTGTGACTGAATGACAAATATTACATCTCCTCTTATTAGTCTCGTATTTCCAGATATTAAGATGCTAATTTCCAGATAATAAGACTGCCGCTCGGCATTATGGGCCTTGTAGTTTAATCACAGGATAAAAGCACTTTAGCTAGAACTTCAGCACAGGAATAAAAGGAGTGATTTAAAAAAACAAAAGTGCCTTCATAAGCCAACTTATCTAATGCAGTTTGAGATCCATGTATAAAAAAACTGGATGGTTACAGGGCTGGGCACGAAATGAGGTTTATTAAATTACCCGCTTGTTTCAAGATGTGGTCAGCTTAAGGGGTTAATTTGCTGATGTCCAGAGGCAGAATAATTCAATTAAAAAATACTTTATTTATCCCAAAGGGAAATTAAAGTGTTAATCTCTGCAAAATCATGAAAATCTCCATATTTAAGCCTCCCATTAATAATTAGGACTTGCTTTTTTACTTCAAATGATCTCTTTGTTTATGGAGAAGCTAATTGTTTATTCTTGTCGCTTACGACAAAAGTAACCTTTCCACTGAACATTTTAAGAGCCCTTCAAGTGTTGCTGACAAAAGACAATTCGCTGGGGTTTGGTGAACGTCATCAGGATGCAAAGTGCAAAAACAGCAGGTCAAAGACTTCCTTGTTTCATTTTTAATGTGAAATATGTAGCAAGTAAAAAAAGGCAAATGGATGAACTGAAAAGTCTGCTCAATCTTCTATCACTAATTTAACAGATTTGTTGTACTTTTTTTAGTCCTTTATCCAATTGATCATATCACTCATGCTACCTTCCATCAGTTTAGGGTCCCTTTAAATCTTGGTCAACATCCTTAAACAAAGTACATAACATGTACCACATCTTACTAAACAGACACAATACTACGTCAGAGGCAGTGCGTGTTGTTGTACCGGCTCCTGCAGGAGGCGCTGAGAGGAACTCACTTTCACTTCAGTCAAGGTGATTACGCTAAAATCCAACTTTCCATCCAATTCCTGAATGAGCTTGAAGTGACAAAAGTGAGTGATGATGGTCCCAGGAGGCAGGTTGGATTTTATAGAATCCAAAGTCTTAATTCCCATGAGTGTACAACAATGGAAGAAGTAAATAAAAATAGATTTGTACATAGAAAAAGTCTTTAAAACATTTTCATCTTTGAAGTCCATCCAATTCGGTCCCAATACTCCCAGTTCTAGCAGCAAGATACTTGTGTTTGTGGTCTATGGATTGAAGTTCAACTCCACACACAAGTTTAATAGCACTTATATGTACATGTACTGTACACGGTGGTCCCGTCCACACAAACAGTCCATCAGATGTGTGTGTAGCTCATGTTCTTCATTACTGGCATTACAATACAAATCTAAGATCTAAACTGGACACAGAAACTCATACATAAAACAACTACTTTAGTTTTATCACACATTTTGCTCTAAAACACACAATCCAATACAATTCTTTCAGTGTTTTTGACCGATTGATAATCGTCTAAAATCCTACTTGGAAAAAACATGTTTTTATTAATTCCTTTCTGATTTTCATGTGTTTTTTTTCCCTCCTTGCATCAACAGAAATGGGTTTCCACACTTCAACTCGGGGATACTTTGGTGGATTGTCCTTTAATTTAGATTCCTGCTCCTGTTCATAACCTTTAGGGCACTTTTTAATTCCACCTGGTTCCTATTAACCTAATAATAACCTTAATAATCATTGAAAAAAATAATTCGTTTTAGAGATTAAAAGGTAAAAAAAGAAACTGTAGAAAAATAAACGTCTTACTTTGATGCAGCAAAATAATGTATGGCATAGTACAAACACACCATGATGACAGTCTGCACCACCGTTAGATCCCTTCATGTTTTTGGTAGACAGCGGGGGGGGGGGGGGGGGTTATCATCACAGCTATGGGTGTAAACTCAGAGCAGCTAAAACCTGTTGAAGGGATTCATTTCTGAATCCAACAATTTTTGATTGAATCATATTTCCCTTGCAATTTTATTAATGTGAATAACGCTGCCAGCAGCTGGTCAAAGAGGCACACGCTATATATTTTATCAGATTTTTTTCTTTTGGTTTAAATTGAGAGAACCAGGCTTTATCTTATCAAAGTAATATTTTAAAGAATTACATCATTAGCAGTAGAATAAAATAGATTTAACATCGTTCTTTAAGATGCATTTCTGATATTACTGAGTAAAAGACTAAAATTGTCCACATAAAGTGTAATATAATCAATCTCAGAATAAACATTGTGAAAGGATAAAATAGGATAAAAGTTTCTAGATATTATGAAGCTTCGCAGCCCAGTCATTCTACAGCTGAAACCAGCTATAAAAGTCAACTAAAGTGAAGTGGTTATTCAATAATTTACTCTTCTTGTATTTTATTAAATATTTGATCAAGAAATTAGAAATCCTGCTTTACATTGTAATTTTCTTTCTAAAACTCTTATTTTTAAGTCTCTCTCTATAAGACCAGAAACTACAGGAAGCCCAGTCTGTTCTGATTGGCTATGTACGGCCCAGCCAATGGGATCAGACACTTTATTTCCTGTATGTCCTTCCCTTTATTTTCAGCTCTAGCTCCCAGAATGTTCCACATGGGTGATCCATTTACTGCAGAGTCAAACAGTAAATACTATACAGACATTACCTCGCAGTAAATCAGTCTGAAGGGAATATTGCACTAGAACAGGGCATCATCTACAGCAACATTAACGCATACAACACGAGCTACTAAAGCTAAAATCAACTAAATGCTTTGCTTTACTACAGGAAGTGGAGCCGAAGCTTATAATTGATTAGCTTTATTGTATGGCTAAAGAAAGCCCCATTCAGGAGCTCAGAACCAGCACATAAACTGGATTATAGACTCACAGACAAAAAAAAAACAAGTTCAGCACCCAGGAGAAATAGTCCAGTTGGTCGACACATAAACCACTGATAGAGATCAATGGAAATGATGAAACCTCTAAGTAGCAGCAACCAGAGGGTCTGACAGTCAGAACAATGAGGACCAGCAGACTGAGAGGATGGGTCAAAGATAACAGTGCTACGACGCTCCATCTAAAACCTTTCTACCCGTTTCATCTACATCAGTACCTTTAACATATAATCACAGATACTGGTAGAAATGTTTAAAGTGTAATTCCCTCATGGCACCACTAGTTGGCAGCAAGATATGTAAAACTTAACAGCAAAATAAATCCTACATATGAAACAGGAGAAAATGAGCCATTTATTTGAGAACCGTCGTTACATTGGGAAGACAGCACCACTAATAACTCTGCATCCTCCATTGTTATTGTTGATACCTTGGTTTGCTGTGCGTCCTCAAGTGGTCGGCAGGCTTTACGTTGTGTAGGCGTCAGTCAAAACGGGGCTTCCACATGCAGAAGATTCCTTTTTCAGAAAATGTATGAGCTGTTTGGTAAAAATTTTCCCAGTTTCTACCAAACAATGTCCCACAAATAAGGCCTTAGACTTTCATAGGGGTCACATGGTGGGTTAGCATGGAGCAGAGTAGTCTTACTATAGCATGGGAGGATTGTCAAGTTGCTGCAGCTCTTATCCAAACATAGGTACCTGATTCTTTTTACCACTCTAAACTGGCTCTAACATACTAATGCCTTCAGGCTTCATGTTGTTTGGAGTGTTTTATATGTCTATAAGGTGGCGAAACACACCAAGGGTGATCCGAACAGGTCTGACTGACCACTGGAACAAATGGAGCGAATAAAAACCCTGATAGTGGTTTTCCTGGTCCTAAAAGTATATCCTGTATCCATGCATTAATTAAAAATCATCCCAAAAATATTTTGCTTAACCCTTTAAAACCCAAGGTGTCATCAGCAACAGAAAATGACACGTTCTTTGACTCAACGTAACTCTTCAACTGTTTCTGCTATCAATGTTTTCCAACAGATTTCAAAAGCATAGAATCGCAGCTTTGCACTAATATATGGCACATTAATCTAAACCATTGCCGTGCTCTGAAGAGCTGGTTTAGAGTGAGCCTGCAGATGATCAGGATTGTTTTAGCAAAGTTCAGCAGTTTATTTAGTATTGTCATTTTTATTCACATTATTTCCCTTTTATATTTTTAGAGATTACTCAGAGTAGCCATTGAGCAAGAAAGGTCTGGAGCGCAGTTGGAGTAGTCAAATCCCTCATCACAACCATTAGTGGCCTGGAAGACAGTAAAAGACCCTGATGATGCAAAACCTCATCCACCTAGATTTCTCCCTAAACATAAGCATACCTGGAGTCCAACCTCCCCCCACCACAGTGAGACAAGCACCTGGAGATATTTTCAGTAGGTTTTTTGACAAAGAGATGCTCAGAATCTATGCTGAAAAAAGAAAGGAGGCAGGGAAAAGTTTTCTCTGGAGTGATGTTACACCCCAGGAGCCCACAAGGTACATTAGCATGTTTCTTTACATATCTGGATGCAACTTTCCCTAGATGACAGACTACTGGAGAAAGAAAAGCATTTCTCACATGTTCTTTCCTGCCAATGTCATGTCAGACGGGCTTTTGGCCATCACCTCCAACCTACACTAGATCGAACCAGAGAAACATGCAGCCAATGAGCAAAAGAAAGGGAACAGAAGAGCACGACCCCTTGCAAAAGGTCAGATATCTGCTGGAGATGATGAACCAGTGGTGCAAAGCTGCCTACCACCCCAGGCAACATATCTCCATAGAAGAGCAGATGGCAGCCACAAAGGCAAGGCTCAAAATAAAATATATGCGTGCCAAACCAATAAAAGGAGCTGGAATTTTTGGTTTTGGCCGATGTTGATGGTCAAACCGGCAACTTCATGCTCTACAGCAGGAAAAACACAAGAGCATCAGGGAAGGGCCTGTCTTTCAATGTGGTGGCGGAGCCTGTTAATTAAGAGTACTTGGGGAGAGGCTATATCATCTATTTACATGAACCCGCTTCTGTTTCACCACCTGTCCCAGCAGGCAGGGCAGGGTTGAAGTCCCACCTCCCAAAGAAAATTCCCTGGATAAAAAGTCCAAGAGAGGCTCCATCAGGTGGATTAGAGATGGTGAGATGCTCTATGTGAAGCGGATGGACACCAGCGATTTCTCCCTGTGTACAACTGTTCATCCAATGTAAACACAGGGAGACTCATGCAGTGGCAGAAGACAGAAGATGAGCATCAGAAGCTTCCTCTCCTCAGATCCACAGCTGTAGGTGAATAAGTACATGGGGGGAGTGGACACCTCTGATCAGATGCTGGGTACCAAGAAACACCACAAGACGGACCATGACCGCCTTCCAGCGCCTGTTGGACATTTCTGTTACCAATAGTTTCTTAATCCATAAAGAGCTTTACATGATACAGCAGCAGCAAAAAGCCTTTGAAACGGCAGGAGTTTCAGGATCAGCTGTGGGCAAAGCTGCTCAGTGTGCCACTAGCTGAGCCATGTCAGGCCCCATTCCTGCCCCCACCATCAGAGGGACATCCATAGAAAGGCAGAGCAACGCAGGGAAGGAAGCAGTGCTTCCTCTGCAGAAGGAGCAGCTTGGATGTGTGAGTAGAAACTGCTTCAAACACCATAGTGTGTAAATGTCTGGGTATTACTAGACTTCATCAAGCTGTAGGAATTAAATGGAATGATTCAGGGAAATAAAACTGCTTGAAATATGTATTATGGTTGAAATACATCTTCTGTCATCTTACATTTTTTG
>JAUZNJ010070171.1:475-25835 GCA_034780135.1 Jordanella pulchra
GCGGGGGGGGGGGGGGGGGGGGGGGGGGTGAAGATAATCTAAAACCAGGAAGATAACTCACAATATTTTACCTTTTGTGGTTTAAGTTTTTCATTTTTTCCTGTACAATACTACAAAATACTTTGACAGGATTTATGCGTCTTCTGTTTGATAACATATTTAATAAAGTCTAGCAAATATGTCGATAAATACCATGTTACAAAGCTGTATTTCACAGCTAACAAATGGTGTAGGGGTTTTAAAGTTCACTGTGATCTTTGATTTATGACATATTTGTGGACCCCCCCCCCCCAGTCTTTTAGGAAGGGCAACTACGAGTTTGTTTAGCAGAAACTTGGGAGACTCTGCAGGTAATTAGTGTGTGAAGACCAACACCTTGCTGACTTACCCTTGCTTTATGGCTTTGTTCTTGCTTACGTCCATGGTGGTGATGGAATGTTTGGCTCCGGATTGCACATCCCAGCCCACCTTCCACTGAGCGTTCTTTGACTGGGTCTGCAGCAGGTTCACCCCTTTCTTTGCTTTGACCCTGCAAGGAAACAGCAGGGGAGAATAGGAACGGCACAAGTCAGTTTTATCACAGGGTATGATTTATATTGGGAGCCGCGGGTTAACCCCTTCTGTGTGTGCATCAGACCTCCACCTAGTGTTGCATCATAGCAAAAGCAATTCCACAGATGAATCAGTAGCAGAGATGAATGAAGGCGGCAGTACAGTGATACATGAGATCAGTGGGCTGGGACTTCTACAGGTCAGACTGTTTGTCAACACTACCTCCAGGAATAAATGTGCAACCCCTTAAAAAGAAACCACTGGGGTTTCTATATTATTAACTGCAAACATCTGGAGGCTTGGCTCATAAACAAACATATCTAGTTTTATTGCACCTGCATTGCATTGTATTCTTAGGTCATTAATGCAAAAGTATAATTAAGTATTTGAGGAAATCCTTTTTTATTTTTTACCTTTGGCTGCATGGGCAGAATTTTCTATACAGGCAGGTTAAGGTTTCAAAAAAGACGGAACAAAAGACAGATCTTTACGTCACTTATAATTATGCAGATACACTAGTGTGTGTGTGTGTGTGTGTGTGTGTGTGTGTGGGGTGGGGGTGGGGTATTATGATACTAACAATACATGATTGCATTGATTGATGCTCAAATATATTATTTTACCCAAACCAACATACGCTGCATATTCAGTGGCTTGTTGTTTGATAAGAGAAGGTATCTTACACAAACCTTATGTAACCCCATAAAACAGCATACCCTATGGAAATAAATTATATGCCCGAAACCTATATGTCCTTTCTATATACTTATAAAGGAAACAAAAAATGCTAATTGTGAGCAACTGCTGCAAAATCAACAGCTCTATGCATGCGGATGTCTATCACTACTTATTACTTATTATTCTTTAGTGAATGACGTCATGCAATCATCTGGGTTTTCCTTAGAAAACTTTTAACTCTTCTGTCATTATGACTTGACTAAAAGGTCTCTGTAAAGAGCTTTGAGATGACATGCTTTGAACTTTATATAAATAAATTGAGTGGAATTTAATGCCAATCGGTCAGAATGGATTATAAACCTAATGGTTTAGAGAGAACACATAATATTTTACAGTGGATATTCAGAGCAGTTAGCTCTCTACTTGACAGACCAGAATACCTTTTAGTTGTTTTGATTTTATTCACCACAGTTACTAAATGTACTGCACGTAGCCTACTTTAAAACTTCTTCAGAATCCTAATTCTAAAAATGCTTGAGCTTTCCCTTCAAGATCAGGTATTATATATACAATGTATTGGAGTATTTCACATGATGCAGAGGTGGGGGCTGCCTAAACTAAAATTAAAATTATTTATTAAAACAAACCACCAATACTACACCTAATACACCAATAGCAATAAATATTAATGTATGTGATTAGTTAGTGAAATTTCAAAAAGTATCGCTATGCAAGTAGCAATAAACAGTTAAGGTATCTGGTGTCTACCACAGTCTGGCAGAATGCTGTTGTAAATTTGAACATATGAGGGATTTTTTTCGAAATTAGAATATATAGATCATCCCAAATAATTGTGAAAAGAGTATTAATGATCTGATGTTTAAGATGATAAAAACAAGAGGGGTATTGAAATAGGGCCAAATACTTTCGAGCGTTTTTCTATTCAATTGTACTATAGTATAAGTTCTAGGTAGCAAATGCAATGACAGATTTTTTACTGAGGAGTGCCATTAAGGTGACTGCAGGTAGAACACAAAATAAGTGCTGAGAAAAAAAACAACTCCTGATTTCTGTTTTATTTATCTGTTTGTAACACAAGCAGAGCCACGCCTGAACGCTTTCACCGATGCAGTGATGAGGAAAAACAGCTCAGACAAGCAGAACCAGAGGAGAGTATTGATTTGATGGTTTCATTTTCACGAAATACAAGTCAGACGAATTAACATATCTGGCTCTTCCTTAGACGCTTCTCAAATTTCTTTCTTTTCATTACCTGCAACTCTCAGACAGTATTTCTATAAAAACTTTAGTAAAGCCTTCTTATTGAAATAAAAAAGCATTTCTTTGCAGCTCTTAAGAGAAAGAACTTAATGAGAATGAGAAGATTTGATATTGTTTACAAAACTGTTTTTTTTTAAATTAGGTTATTACAAATTCACTTGACACACTGTGACTCTGATTGTACAGACTGTTTTACTAGAGATGCTTTCTCTTCCTTTAGGTCTGGAACTTGACGGTCTTTGCAACATCTTTCAGGATGTTTTACAAATATATATTTTTAATCGTCTTCCTGATATATTCCACCATCTTTGCTGTTTCATCCTAAATGGCGGCTCTGAAACAAGCTAGAGCCCAACCTCGCTGCTGTTAGCTAGCCTACATTCTCAGGGAGCTGAACTTCAGATTATTTTCTTTGTCATGTCTGTGGTTTTTTGTCTTTAGGCCAGGCTGTTATACCAGCAGGGTATCTGATGACTTGCACTGCATACATATTGATGGCCCTAACCCTAAGACCTACCCTGACTCTCTGTAGGGATTTGGTTGTGGCTGATTTCATTGTGGCCTCCATGTGGCATGTACCAGAACCAATTTCACTTCACTACTCAGTCTCAGTCTTTATTTATAGAGCACTGTTCATACACAATGAGGGCAACACAAAGTCCTTTAAATCAGAAAGAAACTGAAAGTAAGAGGAAAAAATAAAACCCAAACCAAATCGAACGAGTGAAATAAATTACTAATGAGCAGCTGCTAAAGCTAAAACTAATCATACCACTGAAAGAATTATATCTAAAATAATTTTTACATACATTTTAGTGTCTGAAAAGAAATGAGAAAAACATTTTTTAAAAGATAACACAATAAAAAAAATATCAATAGTTATGGAAAATAATATTAGCTTTGTGTTAAAAAAAATGGGTATTTACAGTATAGCTTTATCATAATGACTATAGACTCTTAATTGAAACTACAACTTTACTATTTAAACCTTAAAAAAATGTGTTCCCAGCTTTTTAAATAATATTTTGCCAGGTAGTGACAATGAGCCCTCAAAAGTTGTTTTATACAAGCTGGGATTCTGGCTGGGTCAACTTAAAAGATAAGTTTTATACTGGTTTAAAGAAATATATTGGACACACTGTATCAATCACACATAAACCAAACTCTGACAATGTTGAGACTAAAGTCTGTAGTAGGAGCCTACCTTTAGCGTAAACATGCTTTAAAAACTTAAAATGTAATTAATTTGTGTAAATTTGTTAACTGCAGGTACTGTGGATGACTTGATTTTGTGGGGAAGGGGATTCAGTCCGGCCAGACATTTCTCCTTGGCTCTCTACCTTCCAAAATAGTTAGGTTATCCTGAGCTACTTTCTATATTCAGAAGTTTAGGCTGCTGGGGGACACAATGACCACTTTTCATCATTCTCCTACATTCTATCCTTATTCTCCCATTCTGCAGTGTTTGTTTAAATCTACACATAACATAACCATCCTGTAGAGAAATATCAGCTGGGCTGCTGCCATCAACATTTCTGTTTATAGATGTTAGGCTTCACCTGTTTTGTCAATGACTAAATGCAAGCAAAAACCGGTGCAAGCTCATACAGGAAGACCATGTCATGCAAGTCAATGATTCGATGCAATCAACTGTTTTTTCTTGATAGAAACTTTTAACCAATCTGACACTATTGTCTCTGCAAAGTGCCTTGAGATGACATGTTGTGAACTGGCGCTATATAAAAAACTGAATTGAATTGAAGCCATCCGCAGCTCATCACCTCATAGACAACAGCGCTCTAAAAAAATGTTGACAATATCTTAAATCTGCAAAGGACTGTGCAAAACAAACAGTTTATATTCTTATTGTAAAGCTCTTTATAAGACGCTATTCATTTATTTGCTTATGATGCACTAAATAAAAAATTTTTCAAAAGAGAGTTATCAATGTTTTCCATTTGTAGTTCTTTTTTTTTAACAAAGAAAGTCCCACCAACTGCAATATCAACTAAATCCCTAGTTAAGCTAAGGAAGTCTGTGTGTTTCATATCCTAAACAGCCCATGTGAAGCGCAAATGTTTGGATGAAAGAGAATTGATCAGACATTCAAAGCATTATTTCAGCCGTCATTTTGTTCTTTCATCAAACCCTGCACATTAGAGAAAATGCAGTAATTATCTGATCGAGCACGTCAGGTGAAGATAAAAGAGAAATATGTTACGTTTACAGAAGCATCTTGATCAAGCCTGTTGCCTTTGATGTGGGTTAAACAAGAAGAAATGTAACACTCTCAGACGAACACTAAATGAGGTGACCCATTTGCTGCTTGATGGGTGCAGCTTGTAAAAATACAGATAAGTGAAGATGATAATTACTGCTCACTGTAAGGCAGAACCATTTCTAATCATTGTTCCAGGGTTCAGGTATAAGTCCAGTGAATAATATAGCTCTATTCATTACCTGTATTCATCAGCAGCTTCTAAAAGCCACCACATATTCATCATTTTTTTTTCAGAGGGGGTGCAGAGAACCAAAGCTTTTAATCAGACGGCCCTTTTCACAGACCTCGCTTCACGTTTGAACCACAAATGAGAGGGGATGGAGTCCTCCCTGTGGGACCGCCGCATGAACCGGGCTCCCTGTGGAACTGTGTTAATGCTGATTAATGAAAGAGCATGGCTAATGTACAAGCTGAGCAGCAGCAAGCAGTGAAAACATACGCCGCAATTCTCAGAAGCTCCACAAGTCCTGCCGCTGCTCCTACACAGCAAGAGCGGAAAGGCAGCGTGAGCCACTTCAAGCGTTACTTACTCATTCCACACAGATGCCTTCTGCCATGGCAACACCTATTAGGGTCTGAGTCGGCTGACGGACTGCTAAACAGGAGAACCTTTGGACAAGACATTCCAGGCCAGATTTCTGAGCTGCCTCTTGGATCCCCTTGGAGTTAGCAGATTTTCTGTTTTGTTCTTTTGGCCACAACACACCTTGATCCCTGATTGAAGCTGTAGTGAGCGTCTGCTGTTGGAAAATGGATTTTTACTGCAGCTTTTGCACAGTTTCGAAAACAAAACACAAAAAAAGAGCACCCAAAACAGGGTGCTCTTCATTTTGCCTTTTTAACGTCTTCGGCTTGCACGGAGATCAATTTCTAATGTCTGCAGCAGAAAATGCTGGCAATTGCCTTTCCACCCTGTAATTTAATCTAACTAGTTGCTTTTAATAATTAAAATATGCAAACCAGTATTAAATCAAATCATAGCTCACTAGTCTTTAATTACTCCATAATGGTCTCTTTTTAAAAAGCATCCATCAGAGACATTTAGAAATATTGACTCAAGTGGAAGAGGAGTTGAAAAACTGGACCTTTTTTGTAGAAATAAATTGCACTTTGAAATCCTTTTTTTAATCTTTAAATCACTGAATGGCAAGTTCATTCCCAGTAGGTCAGAGACACAAAGACAAAAGACAATTTCATACCCAAGAAGGAAAAGGACAAACACTTATTTATTGAAGCAGATAACCACAGCACAGATCTATAAGTGGCAATCGGGAAGACCATGGGCTGTATACTGATGAAGTTTCCGGCTCCCTCCCCTTTACCTCGTGAACAAAAAGGGGTTTGTCCTTATCAAAAAAACAACCTTGTGCAACAGATATGTTGAACCAGACTAATATTTCTGCAGAACAAAGTCCCATCTGACTTCTGAAATAATCAACAAAAACAATCATACTTGTGTCTTGTTTGATAATACTTTGCCGCTGCTGACAGATTAACGAACCCTGCTGTGTCTGTAGCATCTGAACTCCACTCTGCCAGGGCTTGCAATGAATTTGCTGACTTATTTACAAAGAAAACTCAGAAGATTAGAAGAATAGTATGTTCCTCAATACTAAGTCTACCAATGTTATGTGCAATCAGAGCTAATTAGACAAAAATCCACAATTGCACCAAATGAAATACAGAAGCTTAGAAAAAAATAAACATCAGATTAGTTCATCCTCTTGTTGTCTCAATGTTTTACCAACAGCTTTCTTTAGGACAACTCTAAATGTCATAGAGTCCGACTTAATTCAGATAATAACAAATCACAGACCCTACCCTTTTACCAGGTGTTTTCCCCAGGCTTTAAAAAACAACAATTATCGAAGGGCTGTTGAGAAATAAACAAGTTGGAGAAGGTGCTACAATAAAATTACAGGCCCATCTCAAATCTCCTCTTCATCAGGGGGATAATTGAAAAACATCTTCTTCAACAGGTTAAGACCAACTATTTTGACCACTTCTAGTCTGGTTTTCATCCTCATCACAGTGTTTATATGGATGCTTTTCTTTGCTTTTCTCAACAACCACAGTGCTGGTATCATTGACCCAAAATATATTCTTTTATTAGCATGAGATGTTGAGTTCAACTTCAAACTTTCTCGACTAAAGTTACACTACATCTGTCCTGGTGAAGAGAAGCTGTGTTAATATCCTTTAGTGATAAAATTTGCTGTTTTATCAACTATTGCGTTCAAGGTTAGATTACAGTGGTGTGCCATATAATAAGTTTTCTAAAAGAGAAAAATAAATGAATGAACATAAAGATTTATACCAGAAGAACTATTTTGCTTATTATGTTTGAGAAGATAATTTGCTTTAAAAATGTAAATCTAAAAGGATAAAATACATTTTTTATGTATTTTGACTAAAACTCATTTTACAGACTAATACTTATAGGTATATTTAAAAGTCCATTATTAGTGGAGAGTGTGAAAACTAACAAAACATTGATTCCGTTTCTTTAGTTAATCCGTTTTCTACCTGCTTTAAACCTATCCTTCCTAATGTTGTCCGCAGTTTTCTGGCAACTCAACATGTAACTCGCTGCAGATGGCAACTTGTCAGTGACAAATATGTCTTCCACCTTGGAACACAAGCAGTAATCTTATCAATCATCTGAAACACTTTGATATCAGTGCTGTTTATCTTCATGGGTGAACAGCTTTGAGGTTTTCTCGGCAGCATAACAGACATGCAGCTGGAAGGCCAATTGGGATAGGGAGCATGCCAGGGACAAGCTTTATTTATTTATTTATAACGGGATGGCTCTGTAAATTAGGATATAAGAATCTGGACAAATAGAGAGCATAGCCTTTAGCTGATGATCTGGACATGAGTCAAATGTTCTGAGTAATTAAATGATACTGGAGCTAAAAATACTTTGTTAAAGAATAAAAAGCCAAAGTTCAATACACACTTCTGTGCTTTAATTAACAAGCATTGCTTAGTTTTGGGAGCTTTAATTATGAGAGATAAACAAGGTGGATAATAATGGCACAGATATTCTGAATACAACTAAAAGAAATATTTGGCAGTTTAAAAGTGATATCATAACACTGGTTTGCAATTTATTCCGTCTTTGAAAGTGGATGCTCCAAAGTAGGAAACTGTGATAAGTCAGTATTTTTAGCGTAGCCTGTGATCAGACAACACCAAAGTGTAAAGCTTTTTTTACAGCTAGCCACAAAAGACTTTTATACAGTGTAAAGTCCAAACAGCTGGTAAGATGAATACAGATGATTCAGTTTAATGATCAGTTTATTGTCATGTATTTTCCTAAATGTACAGACCACCTTTGCCAAAATAAAGGTAAACCTAATTAAAATGGAGAAAAAAATAAATCTTTATAGGCAAAAGCCTGCATGTTTGTCTACCAGTAAAAAAACAAAAGAAACCCTAACATGTGCTCTAAATAATAGAGACTGTCTTGAAAATTCTATCCTTGGGTTAATTTAATATGAATAAAGAAATGCATCTGAAAGTCTTAAAATTATTTATCTCAAATTGTCTCATGCTACCAACACTAAAGGACTGATTTTTGAATAGTGTCCGTCTGAGGCAGCTTTGGAGCTGTGGACTTCATCCACATGAACCAGATGAAGAACTATAATCTGAAAAATGGACAGAATTACATTTGCGTCTATCATCAACATATATGGTACCAGACAGTAGACACAATTACGAATTACATTTTTGCAAATTATTGAAAAGCCGCCCAAAGGACATCAGAGGAAAGAAGGAAAAGGTAAAGTCTTGTGTGAATCTTTCTTTCTCTGTGCCTCCTGTTTATGTCTTTACTAATGTTCGGGTTCCATTATGCTTGATGATCATCTTCCCCTCATGGTCTAGAACACTTCTATTTAGTGGGCCTAGTTTGTAGCTTGCAACTGTTTTTGCTACTTGCAGCAGTTTTCGCTTGCATGTATTTTGTGTTACCATCATTGTTTGCAGCAGAGTTTTTTGTTTGCAGCATATTTTCACTTGCATCTTATCTGTGATCAAAGCATTTCTCCTTTGCAGCAATTTGAATTGCATGTGTTTTTGTGCTTTTTTGAGTTTTTAGTCAGCAGCACGAGCAAAGTCTACTTCCACTTTATTCTTATCCAGGAGGAGGGAATTCTGCATAGTCAATAACTCCATTCATCCTGGGTTTCCTTAGATGGAAAACTTTTAAACTTTTCAATAGAAACGTTTATATACTGTCTGTATGATTTAACTGAACTGTGTTTGTAAAATGCCTTCAGTGTTGTAAATTTCTGCATATAAATATAACCAGCTATAAATGAACCCTGAAAATGGTAATAGGCTATTGTGTTATCATGAAAACAATAATGTTACACAAACTCTAACATTCAAATAATTACATTCATTACACTGGTGTTTTAACTTGATATCTTGTTTTGCACTTTGTTGTACCTCTTAATAGATCTTGCTAATTAAGTTAATTAGATAATAATAATAACAATAATAATAATGAAATGATTGAAAAAGTATTTTGTTGATTTAATAGTAAATTGGACATCTGGCTTAAAAACATATTAGATAAAGTAAAATAAAATGTGTAAAACCAGAAAAAAATCTAACAGAAAGGCAATGAAAGAAATAAAAGAAAAATAATATAAAGTACTAAAAAAATATGCAAGATAAGATACATAGATCATTCCATATACTGAAGGGGTTATATAAATATTTTATCTATTTAAGCCAGTGAGGACTCATAAGGGCCCAGATTAAATATAAAATGTAATCTATACCTAAATGAAGGATAATATAAAACATATAATATTTAAGTATGAATAGATGATAAAGAATAACTCGGATAGTAGTTCTAAGACATCTTGGGCTCTTAGTTTAAATGTACCCCCAAAAAAGCCCCTTTAAATGCCATTCTGAAAAGACAAAGTGGGAATATTTTCAGGGGATGATTAGTACTCTTTTGGCTCTGTTTTTTTTTTTTTTTTTTTTTTTTTTACCAGCAGCTTTGGTTTTAACTGAATATAAATATAAAATATGGTCTCTGGATAACCACAGAGTACTTTGATAGAGAAATAAAGTCTATGAGCTTTAGCTACAGAGGCAATATGGGCACACAAGTAAGATTTTATCATTTTATTGCAGAATATGAATAGCCCACATTTTTCATAGTCACACACTGAGAAGCCAATAATCCAAGCATAAAGCAATATCCTCCTTCAAATCTCTGCTATTCATTCAAAAAACATCACATACAAAACATATTGAATAATTATGTCAAGGCAAGGAATTCTAAGAATTAAAAATTTTTAACTTTCAGTTTTCAGAGATCCTTGTTTATCAAAGGTCCATTAAATGCCACACTAAGAAAATATGCTTTCTTCTATGGCCTGAAATGCTTCAATTGTATCCCAGCCTGACCTGTCTTTACTTTATAATTTATAAGAGAGCAGTTAAAGCTCTTTAAAAGAGAGGAAAAAATCTAAAACAAATATTTATACTATTTGTGGCTTATAGTGTGTCATTACTGGCACCTGCTAACCCTAAACTTAATAAATAACAAATATAAAGAATAAATTAAAATTTTACAAGACAAGTCTAATATTATCTTCCAATTCCATTGCACTGTGCTCATACAAGACTCGGGTAGCTGTAATTACCCAAGCTGGCAATATCTAAAAGTTATTAATACTAAATAAACTTTCATTTTAGGAGTAATAATAAGTTATTATATAAATATATAAGTATTTATTCAGAAGCTATCAAACATGAATTATAACACACCTTTAAAATCATAATATATTGTCCTGACTTGGATTGTTTCAGCAGCTTTTCTTCCTATGAAAGGACTGTTGAGAGCATGTTCTCCTGTTTCATTACACCTGAATCAAATGAATGATTTACTATAAATCTCTAAATCATTATCAAACTCAAACACACCAAAGTTTACAGAATATCTGAACGCACAAACCTTGATGATGGTGTCCTACAGATATAAAGTATATTTCCTTCAAAAACTTTGAGCCTGGTCGCATTGAGCAGTTGAGCCTAGCCAGGTATTGTTGGGGAACTTGTCCATTTGTTTATAACCGGACTCAAAGAGATGATGTCACAAAGCTTAAATATCTCAAACTGGTTTTCTAAATAGGACAATTAGTTCACTGTACCCTAGTAGCCTTCACAATCACCAGATTTTAGCCCATGTAACCACATTTTAGAAACTAACAAATCATCAAAGACATTATGATATCTGGTAATGTGGATGCTTGTTAAACTGATGAATTATTATTATTTAAGCAACACTAGGGGAGTCTTGAAAACCATAGTGCACCTACTAATGTGGTGGGTGAGTTAATACCCCAATTAAGTGCAATGTATAAGATCAAGGTTCCTCAATTCATTCCCAGAGGTCTGGTGTTCTGCACCTTTTAGATTAGTCTTAGCTTCAACACACGTGAGTCAAATAATCAGGCCTTTATTAGGACTCTGGAAAACCTGACTGAGGAGGAGGTAAGGAGGTAAATTAGTCTTTTCGTTCAGGTATGGAAGCCAAGATGCATATATAGGGTTCAGGACACTGGACTTGGAGGGCCATAATTAGATAGATAGTGATTTTCTTTGCAAGCAGAAAAACTTTGCCCCAAGAGACTTAGACTATAAAATGAAGCACTTGTAGGCAGAACGCAAGCTGCTTGAAATAACCCTAGTATGGAACAGCTAAGATTATACTTAGTGGCTCTTTGTTAGGTAAAAGTCCTCACTCAGTCATAAAGACCATAGAGCAGAACACTCAGTGTACCGTAGTCTGATGCTGCATGCCTGAACATCTGTATTATCTTTCTGTTTCATCATTGCACTTCACAACCGGCCTTGACGTGTGACAGGTAGACACTGGGGAAGGACTTCTTTTTCCACTGGATTAACCACCAGCTGGTATCAAACAGTTCCTAGCTGTGACTTTGAACTACATAGATGCTCCCTCTGCACTCATGCTTCAGAGTGTGGGCTCTCTAACCCAAAGAACCAGGTTATGATCTATGGCCATTTCCCTACTTAATTATAAATCTTAGCTTACAATCCCCACCACTGCATATAAAAATTAATGAATGGAATCAAATTATTGCTGTTTTGTTAGTTATGGGGAAAGTTTCAGAATATTAAAGGACTTCAGGACAAGGTAGGCTGTATATTGCTTATGAAAGTATCCACTTTTTCTGTACTATTCATTAGGCCACCGTGTTATAGTCAGTATGAAGGGAGGAGGATTGTAAACATCACCTAAGGGATTTCAAAACAAGGAGAAATATTGCTGAGGGCGACTTTTATGCAATTTAATATATGATCTACTCTAAGGCTTCTGTCCACCTAACCTGACATAACAAACCATCAAGATTCATCACAAAAATCTTAGCTGTGCTTGCCTTAAGGACAAATATTATGTATATTAAGAGTTTAGGATTTGCAGCTTAGAATCAAGGCCCTAGAATAACAAGGAAAGACAGATCACAGGAAGATTCAACCTAAAGCTTCCTGCTGTGAGGTGAAAGTTGTAATGCTTAACTTGTTGTTTTATTAATTTCCTTCCCCAGAATGAAAGAACTGCCATAGACATCTCTGCCCATTGGGATTCAATTTACAGAGAAATTCCCGAAGGGATTCACCAGGTGTTACAAGCTGGAGAGATTTGGGAGATGTTTGATGCAAGAAGGCTTTTTGTTTATTTTTGAGCAGGTCACAGTTACTTTCAGCCTATGAAATGTTTCCCCATTGGTAGCTCATTTAATATGTATTTTTAGGAATGGAAAGCAAAATTAAATAGCTGGATGAAATGATCCACAGGAGTGGACCCAGTCGAGTTTTGGGGTTTTTGAAAGTTTAGCGTCTAAATCAGCATGGCCAAATTCCCTGGGTGTATTTCCAATTAAACTCCTCAAAAGAAACTGTATAGTTTATAAAATCACCATTGTTGAAAAATGTACACTATTGGCAGTAAACCACTGCAGCTACAGTACTTGAAGATTTGCTTTCTGAATGTTTTGATTGTTTTCCCCTGAACTGCTTTCTCTATTGACTCCCCGAAGACTCGCTCCTCTCCTGCCCAGCAGAATCTTATTTTTAATAGTAACTATAATGATAAGTCATTATACAGTGGCACTATGGGGCTCTGGTAAAGGACTGCATTATGATTTCTAGTGATAACAGCAAACAAGCAAGCAAAAAAAAACGATGACAAGGCAAAATGATTTTAAAATTTTTAAACTAAGCTTTGTATTGTTGAATATATGTTGTGCAAACATTATGGGTTTTTAAACCAAAATAAACTCTGCAGTGCAGGTTTCATGAGTGGGCCGGTGTCAACATGTCCATCATGAAATTATCATATGGACCAAGACCTGCCTTCAAATCTTTCATTCTCAGACAGATTGGGAGGGAGCTATTGGCATTCACAAGTGGCTTGTTACTCTGCCGACTGGGACGTGGTATAAACACACGTTTGATTGTGGACGGCTGTGACAAGAGTTCACGAAACGCTTGTCGTGCCACCGCTGGTGAAAGGAACACTGATGGATGGAGTCAGGCGTCGCCATTGTCCCTTAAGTGATGCGCAGATGAAAGCAGAAAAGTAAATAAACAACTAAAATGTCAGCACTTGGATGTCTCAGAGGCATTAGCTGCACTCACTTTTACATTACAGCAGAAATGGGGACTCTACACAACAAGCTAAAATTGTCCGGCAAGGGATTTTTTTTCCCATGATGCATCTGTAGAGCTAAAGCTCCTGTGGTTCCTATGAGGGGCCACTTTACAAACAATCTCTGCCACTTCGTGCGACAGCAGATGCAACCAGTTCCACTCCATGTAGGTTTGCATTATTTAGAATATGTGCAGATTTTATCTGTCCATGGTTTTGTTTTTGAGGAGCTTTTATTTTCTGCAATGACATTGGATTCCTTTAATGCACTAACTTTCAGCTGGAGTGTGTGTTTTCTTGACTCTAGAAGCAACCCTAAGAGCAAAAAGGTTTATTACTTGTTTGGGTAACTTTATTGACCTATTAAATAAACCATGCATCTCACACAAACATTCACTGTATGACTGGTTCCAGTTCGTCCCTGGCCATGGATTCATACAGATATGGTGCATTTTCCAAGAAAACCAATTGAAGAAAATAGGCGAGAAAAAAGTTTTGTTCTCTGGTTGCAAGATGGACTTCTCTCCAAATCAGCTCTTGCTCAGATCCACACAAAATATGTTCTCTGTTTGTAGTTTACCTTACAAAAAAAACCAAAAAACAGTTGCAGCATTGTGCAAACAAGGCGTATAACTCAACTGTAGATCTGAAAAAGAAACATGTACGTACCGAAAGATGATCAATGGAAAAGGTGAAGATACGGATGTCAAGGTAATTGCCGCAGGGCTGAGACATTTGTGACAAGTGAGACAGCTGATGTGCTGAAAAAGGGCTTGCGTGTAACGAGCACTTTGCACGAATGACAGAAAGCTGAGGAGCTCATGCTTACAAGGAGGGGTTATTTTACTGTGGTGAAGCTGCATGTTTTGACATGGAGAGCTTCCCTGTTGTAAAATGTACTGTCAGGGGAAAAAGAAGTACACTCACTTTATTTTCCTAGGTTTTACCTAATGGGACAAGCTAAAAATAACTTTGTTTCTATTAAGCGTTGATTTTAATCTAACTTTAACAAATACGTCAAATTTGACACTGTTAATATTTACTAAACCATCTACACTCATGTTGTTCGCGTAGGTTTTATGAAGGAAAGATCTAATCAGGCATGTTTGTCTGTTGCATCGATCATCATGTGACCATCACCATAAAAGCAGGGTTTTTCAGCTGTATGGATTTATGAGGCATAAAGGTGTGTAATAACAGAGCGGTGAGGTGGAAAGTCAATAGCAGTGACCCAAGAGATGCAACTACTGTAGTCAGCCAAACTGGGGAGGGTTATTAGGGTCTTTTCCAAGCATTTTTGACACCAAGGATTTATGTCTCAGCAAATTAAGTACAAAGTCAGAATGTGCAAGGCTCACAGCGACAACAAAAAAAAAAAGCTGCACTCAGACGGGCTACAGCTCGTCAGGTGTTGAAATAAATGGGGGCAGAACTAGAAAAAGACTTAATAATTATAGGAGTTAAAAAAGAAACAAAAATGAACCACATGACGACTGGAAAAAATTGTGCTTTAGATGGATAATAGCAAGTAGTGATGTTTAACAGAAGTGGATTTTAACTTTCTTGTGGGAAGCTCAAATCAAGCATATCGGCTTAAACACTTCAAACCAACTGTGAAGCATGGAGGTGGAAGGGTGATGTTGATACCTGGTACACTGAAGACTGTATGACAAAGTTTCCTGGAATCAAATCTACAAAAACCAGGGTCTTTTCTGTTTTCTTTTTCTTCTATTTACATTTATTTAGCACCAAAGCATTTTTAACATAAAAGTAATTATTGCTATTACAGTTTTATTAAAATTGTTCTCCCTTTGTTTATAATGCAGTATAACAGTTCTATAAAACTATATCCAATACATTACATATTCCTCAAATACTCTCCTTCCCTCAGATGCATGAAATTATAATACTGAATATAGAAAGTATATTATAGTTTTAGATACTAAATGATTGGTAACTACATCAATAAAATAGCTGTTGATGCTGCAACTTAAAAAAAATAACCCAGCTCAGTGTGCACCCGTACACCTAACCATGCAAACTTTCACACTGACAAACACCCCCCAAGGACAACAAAATTAAAAGTGAATCCTTTAACAAAGCCAACATATAAAAAATAGAGTTTTTTTGTTTAGGAAATGCAGAAATCCCCAGTAACTTATAAAAGGAGCCCTCTCTTTTCCCAAGGACTGCATTCTAACATATCAAATGGCCTAGAAAAAAATGACCCAATGAGCTTCTCATTATGACCCTCAGACAGGAGAGGTGTCACAGTCAGTATGAGAGCTGCATAACAATGTCAGCCGTGAGGAGCAGAGCGACAATCTGCACAGATGTTCATTTGGCAGACTGAAACCCAATGCTGCAGAAAGACCTCGCTCTCATTTTTAGAGGCGGATAAAAGAGCTCTCCTCCAAACGATAAACAAAGAGGCCGAGCCGAGCAACAGGACTGAGCCAACAGAGACGTTCTCGGACAATTCAGTAATTTTCCGACTGAAATAAATGGAAAGAAGGGGCAACAATGTGCAGCTCAAAGACGGGGTATGGCTTAATCTGACAATTCAGTGGAGAAGAAAGAATGAGGGGAAAGAAAAGGAGGAAAATAATTCTGCGTCTTTTCTAGAACGGCACAGTCTGATTCAGAAGCTCAGATTTAATAAGGTTTCATTTAGACATGTTTATTATTTATGTAGTGATGTAATCAAGAAACCCTAAGGACAGAAAGAATTGGTGGCTTGAAGAACGGTGCAGATCTCTCATTACAGATTTTATGGGAAAGATCTAGACGGTATAATTATAGTACACAAAAGCTCATCTTTTTCCTTTTAAGATCTCGTATCTTAGAAGTTTAAGACGGTGGTGTTCCTGCTTGACTTGTCTGGATTCTGGCTGCTTGCTGCAAAATTCAATTACAGGCCTGAAACAGGGAATGTTTGTCTCTGCAGCAGATGAAAGAAAATGGACTGCTGCGTGTGTTGCGTTTCCCCCTTAAAAGAGGCTGATGGTTTTACAAAGTCTTCCTCTGGAAATTCCACGCTGCTTTGCAATCTGTGCATGTGGACCGTAAGCAGGGAGGGTAATCATTTGCAACATCTGTCACCACCAATTCTCAGTTACACTGAAAATATGTCTTTTCCAAAGCTTAATATGAGATGAAAATACAAAAAAAAAAAGTGAGAATGAGGAGATAAAATCAGATTTAAATTAGTTCATGCAAGACACTCTAATGATCTCCTCTGCAGTGGTGATAGTCACACATTGGGGTTCAGCCTGCAGGACACTGAGAAAAAAATTGTTTTACTGTAGTGTTTGTTGGCAAACCTATGGTGTTTAACACAAGCTCTCAGGCAGTCTGCAATCAACAAAGCATACTTAATTTAACCCTCGAGGCAGGTAGCAGGGGTGAGAACACAGCTGAGCAGAGAAAAGGAGAAAAGCCTTACATCTGCATTTCTAATTAAGCTGACTGACCACATTCTATTGATGTCCCTTCTTGTTTTTATCCGCAGTGGAAAGTGAGAGAAATTACTCCTTGTTAGAACTTTACAGCAGATTAGCAACGAAAAATCGCTTTTCACCTTCAATAAATTTGAATTTTCTCTACTGGCAAGCGATTCCTATTATTAGTAAATGAAATACACCCAATATTAATACAATAAATAATATTCCCATTGAGTGACTTTACAGTAAAGAAAGAACATCCCAAGTTTAAATCAAGGCCTTTTTGACTTAGGTTTGCAGGTTATCTCCCTTCATACATATTTTCGTTCTAGATATTCTGTCTTCCTAACTTCACCCAAACACAGACATGTTGGCTTAACTGGTTTCTCTAAATTGCCCTTAGGTATGATTTTGTGTGTGTGCAGGGTGATGATCCTGTGCGTGTCTAATTTTCCCTGTGATGGACTGCAGGTCTGTCCAGAGTGTGCCCCACCTCTCACTCAAAGAGCACTAAAGATAGGAGTAGATGTTTAATTGGGCTTAGAAAAAGCAAATAGTTTATTTACGTGTAGATTTAACGTGACTGACATGTTTTTTTGCTGGTCTGGTGGAATTTATTAAGACAGGATGTTGGTTAATTTTACACATCTATTCCAAATGTTATCAAGTCCTTCTCTCAACTTAATTCAAATTATATTTGCAATTAGTCATTTTCTAGACAAACAAAGTTCTTAAGGTGAACTCAACCAGATACATGTTCAATTTAAAGCTGTAAAGAAAAAACTGCAATGTTGCATCCCTTAAACTGATCAGAAGCTTATATTGTGATTGTAAAAAAGTCAACCTTACATTTTATACTGTAGGCACAGATTCCTTTTGCTCAATACCTCTTTAGTAGCAGATCTTTTCTTGCAAATGTTCTATGATTCAAAGTGACCTAAAAAATGATTTGTGCAACTTTATTATGAGCAGATACCAGTTAACACACCTATCGATGTTTCCATATGTGTTTCCACTGAGGAACCTAAACCAAACTGATTGTGTGGAAGAAAATAGGATCAGAGAGACGACCTTTAGTCCAACGCAGAACAATTTTACTGTAATTCAGTAAAAGTGTATTTGTGTATTTGGCTATAAGGTACCCCCGTTTACACTTCAGTATGCTTTTTTTGTACATGTATAAGCTTCTTTAACTTTTTTTAAGCCTGAATTCTAAGCTTTATTTAGTATGAAGTGAAAATTTTTCAGAGGTTGAGTCCATCCTAGTAACTGCAGCATCAGGCTGTAGACAATTTCAAAAGCAAGTACTTTACTGAAATTTCAGGGTTCAAATCCTTAAACACACCTTGAGAGCTTATGAAGTGATCAATGGATATACAGGATACACTCTTCTAATGACAAAGCCGAGTTGGTTTAAACACCCATATTCTATGACCTTCACCACATTCTCCAAAGCTAAAACAAGAACACTATCCTGTCAGGCAAAAAAACAAAAACAAAAACAAAAAAAACAAGAAACTGAAAAAAAAAACACAACTGGATGCACGAGCTTATAAATCAGATCTGGCCTTCAGAGGTGAAAACATGTTAAACACATAATCACAGCAATAGAATCTCTTTTTTTCCTCTTGGTGAGCTCCAGAATCTCAGTTACACACCCTCTGAACACACATGCAGGAGCACTGAGGTGACAGCGCTGGCTTAGAAGTGCTCTTTTGAAAGACAATTATTCTAAGTAGTTTTCCCATCAGGTCCAGCCACCAGGAGAAGACCCTGGGGTGAGCCAAAACCTTTTTGAGGAGGCAATCGGGGAAATAGCCACTGTCCAATTTATTTGATAAGAAGAGCTGAGCTCACACTCCAACAGATGCAGAGAGGAGAAAAATTGGTACGGTGCTGCAACCCAAGTTACTGACATTTTTATATCCCTATGCACCATGATAACAATAATATTTCAACCAAGGTTAAGGGTGGGTATTCAAGGTTTGGGATGCAATGGCTGCAGGGACCGAGAGATCAAGCAGGTTGTGAAGGCTACAACTATTTGCTGGAGCATAAGATAGCCAACCTGCTGCTGCTTTACGCTGCTGATTAGGAGAAAGCACAAAACAGGCAACTGAGCTTCCTTTTAAGGTACAGACAATAAGAGATTAGGTTCAAAGATCTTTTCATGCTAGCTGGTGATGTCAGTGCTCCTAATGTTCTCAACTTTTCCCCCCTGAGGAACTTCTGTTTCAACTTGGAAAGCTTGGAGTAAAACTAGCTCACCCTGGGGATCCTCACCCACACAGACGCAAAAGCAAAAGAAATATTATCCTCCTCAGGGACACACACAAACAAACACACACACACAAAAGTGCATCAACTATGAACAAATAAGGATTACAAAGGAAGGTTGCACCATAACCCCTTATAAAGCTTAGAATATTACCAGAACAAATATGGAATTAATATATAATGCATAACAAGTTTTATCTATTTGCAAAAATCTACTAAGTTTTGGCCTAATATGATGACTTAGGTTAGCAGATGTAATATTAGGCATCATGTTAACATGTTGTTTATGTGTTAGAGACTGGAAAATTGGCAGACAGAGGTATCTGAAGGAGTTTGACAATGACCAAACTGTAACGTGTGAGAGCCCCTCCAAAACTAGGCTTTAATGGTCAGTATAGATCAGGACCTAATGATGTAACCGTGGAGCCACTGTGGTCCTGCCCAACATAACAGCTACTAGTAGTCATATTTCTAAAGCAGGACATACTGGTTTTGTCAGACACATGCCAGAGAACATATTACAATAGAGTTTGATGTGTGTGGTGATAATGAGTCCTTTTTACAAAGGATGAGATTCCTAATAAAACCAGGATTAGAGTTTCACGCATTATAGTTGACCTCTTAAAGAAGCAATGAATAAAAAACTATACAGCAATTTTAACCAAAATCATTCTCACCTTGAAAGGGTATGCTCAAGTTTTGCTTTTCTTTAGCCCGATAAAGGAATCTGGTAAATGTGAATAGAAAGATGGATGGAACTAAATACGGGTGAAGGCTGGAAGAAAATTTGTAAAAGAATGTAAAGTTGGGTCAGAGGTTTATCTCATAGAACAAAAACCCTAGACATACAGCCAGGGCTAAATCGGAATGGTGTAGATAAAAGCATGTCCTTGTGTTAAAATGGCCTAGTCAAAGTCCAGATCTAAATCCAGTACACAATCTGTGGTAAAAAACACGAATCTCCATGTTTTCTGGCTAAGCTGAAGTTGTTTTACTTCCCAGAAAATGGTAATGGTTGAAGCTATATACACTAAAAGACTTGTAGTACAAAATGCAACATATGACGTTTCTACAAAATATTAACTCAGGGCATCTTCTGTGGTTAAAAAATTTGTTAGAATCGACATATTTATCAGATTTCTATTTAGAAAACCTTTAAAAAAAGGAAGCAAGTGTTTCTCTTTTCACTTCTTACTGAAGCACTACTTTGTAGTGTTGTGGCAAATTAAATCCTGATAAAATCCATAACATGCCAAAAGAAAAAGGGGGAAAAAATTCATAGAGTTAAAATACGATTAACTTTGCAACAGGGGCTTGCAAAATGTAGTGCACTGCATGTAGACACTCAGGATATTAAAAACAGAAAATTTGATAGACACAAAAACCCATTAAAATACAATGATATCACAAGGTCAGTAAGATTTCCCAAAACACTCAACCAAAAAACACAGGTGACATGTTTCCTGTCTCTGTGGAAAATCTATGGAGTTACAAAGCTTTCTATAAAACTCTCATTTTTTACAATTCTATAATTAGCACATTAAAAGAAAATCTATTTGATAAAAAATGACAGCTCCACAGGCAGCTGCTTCTTCTCTCCAGGTCAAATCCACCAGTCAAAGTGCACGGAAAAAGCTTTCCTAACAGTTTAATAAGCTTTTCTATTTATTTAGTTCAAACACAGGCCTAAAGGAACGTATAGAACCGAAAAATTGATTCCAGCAATCGTGAAGCCAAATGTTGAATAGATGTCAATTACCCTTTGGCATTTCAGTAAGATGATTCTTTGTGGTTTAAAAAAGATCTGAAGAGTAAAAGAAAACAAATATCAACCAAAACACAGTAGCAGATTGTCCTATTTTAGCCTCAGTCTAAACAAAGGGTTTTGTGTGTTAATTACTAGTAGCAGGTGTTTTATCTGTGGTACACTACAGAGTCACTTTGGAGAGGGATGTCTCTGAAAAACACAAACCTTTGGATAAACAGTGAAATACAAATTATGGGTGAGATTTTCGACAGGTTTATTGCGTGTTCAGCCCTCTTGAAATCAGTTAGCCAAAAGCTTTCCATTCATAAATCAATGGTTATCAAACTCTGTCCCCGGGACCCAATGTCCTACATGTTTTAGGTGTTTCACTACCTTCTCACACCTGACTTAAATAAATGGGTGATTAAAAAGTCTCTGCATCCCTTGGTGGCTGCTGAGGAGGGAATGCAATCATTTGATGCAGGTGTGCTGGAGCAGAGACACAATTACAACGTAACTTGGTCCAGAGGACTAACTTAGATTTTCAGGCAGTCCTCAGTGGATTTAATGGCATTTTTTTGGCTCATTGTCATGTTGCAGGGTACAGTTCTTGTTCAGTTATTTATAGTTTTTCTACAGATGGTCTCAAGTTGTTTAAGCACCCTCTGATCCACCACTGAATTGTTTCCTACCCATTTCTAAATGAAATATCCCACTCCTCCCAAGGCTCTACATGGGTATTTATATAGGATAATGGAAAGAGTACCATTTTTTTGTCATTTCCAGTTGAAGCAGATTTTAATTTAAAATCGTATTTTTGTAGATTTGTAAAATATTTCAGTTTCTTTAAAGGACTGTTTTGATGTTTAGTCATGAGCACAACAAACTAAATCTATAGTGTAAAAAAAATACAGCCAAACTCATTTAAAAAAAACAACTAAGTAAGAATATTTTCATCATTTTATACGAGAGTAAATATTGGGGATGTCCTTACTTATTCTTCACCAGAAAAGTACTGTTTATTTACTCAAGCAGTAATTTGGCGCCTTTAAGATGAAAACAACTTAGACCAGTTAACACACTTGCTTTTTGACATATCTTAAATATCAGGTATGTGAAAACAGGCCAATTCCAGGCAGAAAGGCCCCTGAATTAGATTTAAACCAAAGACCTTCTTGCTACAAGATGACAATGCTAGCCAATGTAAAACAAACAGTCCTCTTTATAACATTTCAAGGAATATTTCACATCAGTTTTAAAAGGTTTAAAAGAAATAGACTCATTTAAGATCAGCCTATTTTTCACATATACGAAACATTTCACCTCATTCACCAACTGCCTTCGTTCACTAAGCTCCAGTATACATTCTGCTAACACAAATAACACAAATCTAAATAGCTAAATAGCTCCAGTACCTGTAATTAAAGTGTTCCCTGGGCACTAAATGATCTAATGATACAGGCCTCCATTGAATCGAGAAAAACCAAGGTGGGGGGGGGATGCATTTCTAAAGTTAATAAGTAAATGCTAATTGCAATACAAAGCACCAAGCACATGTTGGGGAAAAATGTTATTTGCAAAGAGAAAACCTGACTATTGAGGACTACCTCAAGTGCTGCCTGGGCAATTAGTTTCATGGATTGTTAAAAGGTTAGCAGCAATCTATAACTTCTAACTTCCAAAGTCAATTAAGGACAAAGCAGCCCTGACGTACAATATATAAGGGTCCTTTGAAGACTCCCTGTGGGCATCTCATTAAAATGCAAATATTGTGACTGCCAACTGAAGGCATACTTTTCCTTTTCTACGCATTATCTTATCAGGAATTTCCCCATGGATCAAATTATTCAGAGCCTGGTGAGATTCATGCTACAAATGTATAGATAACGCATTTGGCTTAGATTCATACAAGAATCAAGGTGTGAAATATGCATTTCCCTCGGTGCTGACTTCTGCCAATTTTTCTTCTCTGTGAAAGCAGAGAAAACGTAAACAATGTTGCAGCTTCACACTTTTTAAAAAATTCCACTTGATGTTTTATTTGTCAGTTAGGAAGCTTTTATATTGAGAGAACAACGATAAATAATGCTAAACAAGGACAATGCTGTGACTGAAATGTAAAAGTATTTACTGATACAATAAAACTGATTCAAGAGATACGATAATCTATTGTTTTTATAGAGGCAAGATGATGCAAAACCAAAAAGGTGTTTCTCTAAAGGAAAGGTAAAGTTTACAAAGGTTGAATTATATGATTCTCTAATTGTTATTTTGTCTTTTTTCAGGTCATCTAAGGGAGCTAATTTTACAAGGTGATTCACTCAGTCTTCTTTTTATTGGCGCTTCTCGGGGCAATAAACAATTGTATACATTTAGTGGAAACTAATGGTCAGTAACACGGGCTAATTTGTTTCTGGAAATTCTAAGGTCAACATCACAAGGTCTGCTAATATGACAGCACATGATACTCTTTATATACACTTTATTAGCAACTTGTTCGTTGTTTGCCTTTTACTTTGACACCGGGGTAATACACAAGAGAACATACAAGCAACAATGAAGATACATTCTGAGAAAATATATTTACATATATCAACAATTAAAATAAAATGATTTGTTTCAATGGTTGTGACAAAGTAAAAAAGCTAAATGAAGAGATCAGTGTAACTGCTTAAACATCAAGGTGTTCAGAAAGTGAGGAGAGTGGTAAGGACGGCAGAAAGGATCATTAGGAACCTTCTTCCTCCATTCAGGACATCGCATCTCAGCGCTGCATGTCCCGAGCCCGTAACATCATCAGTGACCCCTCTCACCTCCGTCATGGACTGTTCTCCCTGCTGTCCTCTGGGAAGAGGCTCCACAGCATCTGGTGCCGGTTCTGCAACAGCTTTTCCCCCATGCCATCAGTCTTCTGAACTGTTAAAATCTACAATCTGCACTCTGCATCCAATAGAGAGATCTGAATTTGGGGACATTCTGGGAACATTTTGCACCATTATTTGCACTGTTAACGTGGCCTAACTTTGATAATCCATTTGCTTGAGACCACTTTGCACTGCTGTTACTTTTGTACAGTTAACATCCTCATCACTGCTCCACTTTATTTTTATGATTGTATTGCACTGCTATCCTATTTCTATTGCAATGTTATTACATTGTTGTAAACTGTATGCAAAGAAATTTCATCTTGGTTGCACTCTGTGTATAAAAATGGACAATAAAGTTTGTCTAAGTCTAAGACATCCACATAAGGAATGGGGAATGTGGAGGAACTACAGTGCTGGAATTATAAGACCTCAGTGAAATATTCAAGACTGCTCATCATGCTTTATCATTTGAGAAACTGGACAACGAGGTCAGTCTTTATGGCACAGTACTTCACTGGTGTGATCCAACTGGAAGAATATGGAGTAATTTGGGTGGGTAGGAAACTTTGAATCTGAGCCCAACCAACTGACTGACCAACCGACCAAATAAACAATCAACAAATCAATCAATGTGCTCCCCTACTTCGTTTTATCACAATAAACAAGATGGGTTCCTATACCCTACCCTCAATAAACGTAGCGTAGAGTAGAGAGAGCGTAGCCTCTCTCTACCTAAACGTAGGTTGAAGGGGTTCTGACTGTTGTCTGTGCTTAAGTTTCAAACAGCAGTTCAGATTACCACACTCTGCTGAGGTCCCGTTAGTTCTGTTAGGAGACTTCAACACTCATGTGGACAATAACAATGAGACCAAGGGGTGTGTGATTTGGATAAATGGCGCTCTTTATCTGACCCTGAGGGGTGTTCTGAAATAAAGATGTGTTAGACTTCTGTGTTCAACATGGACTGTCCATAACAAACACCATGTTCAAGCATAAGGGTGTTCATATGTGCTATTGGCACCACAAACTCCTAGGCCATAATTCAATGTTCAGAGTTTTTGATCTATGGCTGCATGTCTTGGAGACACGGGTCATGAGAGGGGCAGAGCTGTCTGTCGACAGCTATCTGGTGTTGAGTTGGCTCCAATGGTGGAGGAAGACATTGATTAGACCTAACAAACCCAAATCTACTGGGAGAGGCTGACATCTGACAGATGTCAGCTGTAAGATGGAACTTTAACTCTGGAAGAAGTTTGAAGACGTTCCGGGGAAGGACAATCAAAGTGAGCACATAGCTAGAGTTACAAACCACTGGTTGTGTCCGAAATCTCAGAGTAATGATGACCTCAGACCATAAACTTTAAAGGCACATAAAGACAATTCATTCTGCATGTATGAGTATAAATCTTCCAGATGGTTATTTTATATTTATTCAAACAACATCCTCTTCATCAACACATTCTGTTTCAAATGATGCTAGCCAACCAGTCCAATTTTTACTGACAGCAGTTAAGGGCATGTGCA
>JAUZNJ010070182.1:0-25834 GCA_034780135.1 Jordanella pulchra
TATAGCTATTTTCTCTAATTTTGGTGTTGTTAACCATACACTCAGCTTATCTATTTAAGTACACATTAACATTCATGACGCCTTTTGCAATGGCCAGTGATGTTTACAATTAAGCTGAACCTTGTACACAAACTTTCAGAGAAGTGAAACTTTCTGTGTGAATTGGGGCATGGATTAATGTATCTAAATGTTTTGGTGTAAAGCTTTTTTGGCTTTTTGGCAAGTGTATAACTTGCCAAAAAGTTTTATAAGTTTTTTAAAAACTTTATAAGTTTTATTTTAAACAACAAGTTTTATTTGAAACAACCTTTTTTGAATTGAAATTAATGCTGAGAATAGATATTTTTAGTTATAAGATCATGCCTTGACTATCATTATAGGTATAGAATTAAAGTAGTTCAGCTGTCTATGCTGAAGTTAATACCTGGCAGCTGACCTTGACAAACTTTCATGAAAACAACCTTTTAATACCCTTTGAACTCTCCAATCTTTGAGCAAATCTGGTGACAGAAATGCACAATGTTTTTCTCAGTGAAACACATTTTTCAAATGACACTTTCCCCTTTCATCTGACAGTTCATGCAACCAAGGTATTGCTGTAGTTCACATTTGCTTACCATAAGAATGTAATTTTCTGTGATAAGGTCCTGAAACTTGGCAGGGGATGCTGGAAGAAAATCTGTCATTAGGTGCCAAATTCCCCTCCCTGGATGAACCAGGGGCTTGCCCTAGGGGACAGCTCAAGGATGAGTGGGCCAAAGTAATGTCATGCTGTGGAAAACCCATTAATCTATTCTCATCTATCTTTTAGTCCACAAGGAAAGAAAGATGTGCAGCAATATTCACTTCGATAAGTGACACAAAAGAGCACATGTAGATGTCTTTTTGAGACATTGGGGAATTGCTAAATTACCCTTATTATTTTAATTTGTGGGTAATTGATAACATGATTGAGATAAATATATGAAAACATGTGTATAAATGTTTTTAATCAGAAAACTAAGCTACATTCAGCTAGACTTGTGGTATATGGTGAACATAAAGTACTCAGGGTGAATACTATAGCTGAGAGCCTCACCATAAATACACAGGTCAGAGCTGTCAGCCAGAACACTTCTCTTTGCAGTCTTGTCTTCTCATTTTAGTTTTAATCTACTCATCATGGGGGAAGTGAGAAACATTTAGAGGCAGATATGCCATGGGTTAGTACAATAACAGATTGTGTAGTGAAAAAAGAAAAGCAAAAAGCAACAGAAAAACACACTCTGAAGAGTGTGTGAATCTATAATAGCACCACTTAATGACACAAACTATCTTCCCTTGCTGACGGAGAGAGGCTAAGCTTCCTCTGAGTCTCCGAGGGCCCACTGTTACAAAACAGAAGACAGTAGGACTCTGACAGCTCCAAGTGTCTAGGGCCAGGGAAATAATTGATAGCAGGCTGCCTGCATCCAAGGTCCTTTAGCAGTAATTGCAAGCAGAATCTGGCTCTCTGATCTCACCAGTGGTATTGCCTATGCCAGAACAGCCTGGCTTTGACAGATTGCCTTCCTGCAGTAATAACTTAGGCATGTTCCCTGTTTTCTCACACAAGGCCATACAGCACTGTCTCTGCCGCAGAACGAGCCCAGAATAATCAGCGATTATTTAAGATGTGTACTCTTGGTTTAGCCCTCGGCAGACTTTTTTTTTTCTTTTTTTCTTTCTTTTTGACAGTACACTTTTCAAGTAATGGCTGTGCTTGTAGCCAACTGCTCTTCATGTTGTTCCATCATAATAGCTGAAATGGATGTTGAAAAATACCGGTGCACATGTTGGCTTAACATTTGCTAGGAAGAATGCATAACGGAAAGCTTGTGAAATGCTGTTATTGTAATAAAGTCAGACCTCTTCAACTTCGCAAGGAAAATAACAAACATGGCAAACGATCTTCAATTGTTTTATTCGTTTTGTTTGAGAACTAATTTCCACCATCTTTAGCCATGGCCCTACACCTTAATGACAGCCCGAAGGCTTTATGACCTTTTGAGGGATGGGCCTCCTTCCCTTTTTCCTCCCCTTGTCTCTGTGTCTCCTCTCCCTCCTCTTTTTTTCGCTCAGTGGCACTCTTCCATGCTCACTGTCTGCACTGTAAAGCACTCAGGGATTTATTGTCAGCTGGAGTTTCCTTGATGGGGTGTAATAATACTGTGCCTTTCTCACCCGCTAAGGTGGCAGAATCCCCTCCCTCCACTGATGAGAGGACCCCTGTGGGCTGCCCTGTGTGTGCCTGTGTTCTGTGGCAGACTTATAAGCCTGCCAGCTCCACCCCATGGCTGTCCAAACAAGGTTTCTCAACAGGCACCCACATCAAAAAGAGCAGTGCACGGGAGCTGCAGAAAAGTGAAACGGCAGGATGCTGCCTTTAGTTATTTGTTTGGCTTTTTTGCAAACAGAGGGAAGAAGTTAAAACCTTGTGAGCTCTTTTGTGTGCAGCTTTTTGGTATAAAAACTGAGCCCTTGCTCCTGCTTTTGCTTTCATGTGGTTTTGTTCTCATACCTGTCAGCAATGATTCTTTGGAGGAGTGATGAGAAAAAACACACTAGATTATTTTTGAAATTAAATTATATGAAGAGATAGAGCTTAAATGGACACGATCTACATCAAGGTTAACTGCAATTTTTTCTGAGTAGTTTGTATTAAAAAAAACAAACAAGTATTAAGAATGAAGTCTTAAACTAATGTAAAGAGACTTGTAAATAGAGAGAGCATGTAAGACAAAGTCTTAAGAAAGTTCAAAATACTCTTAAGACCTGAAGCAAACTCACAGCCCAGTGAGTGGAGTGCAAAGGTGGCTACTGGGTATAGAAACTCTTTTAGGAATACCACAATTATTAACGTATCCTTTGAATGTTCCTTAAAGTTTGAATATTATGGGGGATGTTTTTTTAGGTCAGAGTGGGATAGACTGGTCTTTCTTGCATCTGCTTTCCGTGAGAGCCTGGTATCAAGATTGATGGTTGTGTCATGCTACTTTAAAATGTCTAAACATAGGCGTTTTAGAGGTGGACGCAATGTGAAAATGTAAATAAACTTTATTGGAACTCGGGGTCAGGCTGAGGTTAGATTTATGGTTTTGGCATTCACCCTTAGACTCATCCGTCATTCCTTTGCCCTACCAGGCCCCTTTTGGTCCCAGCTCCTCCCTTTTGAGCCAAGATTCTCCCCCACCCCACGGATCACGAGACCCTCAGCTGAACTACAGCCGACCTGCTGGATTCAAGGCCAGCTGGGCTTCAGATGCCATAATAGCAGCCATTCAAATCCTTTTATGGATATTTGATCATTGGAAAGGCCTTTCAGTCACCCTTTATTTATGTTTTTTCATCAGTCTTACAGCCCTTTTGTTTGTTTGTTTTTCAACCCTCACAATAATATTTAGACGTTTTATGTTTAGCTGTCTTACAGCCTAGGCCAGTCATACCACAGTCTGTGTCCACTTACTTAGAGCACACATACTTATTATACTGTACCACTGATCCAAAGCAATTCAAAACATAACAGGGCTTTTTCATCAACTTTACTCAAAACATCTGGAGTTTTTTTTTGTTTGTGCCTTTTTTGTTGTTTGTTTTTTTTATTTTAAGTTTTGAATACCTTCGATTTAGAGATAACTTCTGTACATTTGGTATAAATGCACAGAGTTAGCCTTAGCTAGGCTCTAATATCTTATTTCACTTTTCTGTACTCCATAAAAAGCCCAAGGGTTTGTTCTATTTTTATTTTTGGTGTTGTCATTAAAGATCACTGTTATATATTCTATCTATAAATGTTGTTTTGTTGTTTTAGTTAGAGCAAAACATTTAGCAATGTTGCTATGACAACATTGCGAAATGAAGATGAAATCTTTTCTTTTTTTATGCATTCCTTTGAAACAATGGATTAAAATTTCTAGACGCTTTTGTTTTTCTGATGGATTGTAAAGGCATCTCTTCTCTTGTTTTATGCACAAATAAAATATGTTAGCTGTTCATTCAAGTGTGTCGCTGAAGGAAACTCTAAATGTTAAAAGAAAGAACAACTTTTGTTAACAAAGATTAACAACTATCTGGTCCCTGCTTTACACTCGGAGGATGTGAAAAAGTTTCAGCACTTGAATATGAGAGAATATCTGCTTAAAGTATTTGGGGGAAATGCTTTGATCTCCTCTGACAATTTGACTGCCCTGATGGGAGTGGCACTAATAATCCTTCTGTTTAACCTGTGCTTTTTGGCCCAGCTGGGGTCCTGTCCTTGGATAAAGCAGTGGGCTAGGTCTTAATCGAACAGCAGGGTCAGGGTCTGCATCTTGCAAAAGGGTCGTTGAGAGATGGAGCGCGGAAGGGCACATTTAAGACAAGGATGACTTCACACAAATGGAGGATTAGGGTGTTTTGCCTGATTGTAAATAGGAGAGGTTTAGCAGGCAGTTCTACAAAAGTGAAAGATCTCCTACAGCTTCTTTGAGTGACTCCCATGATCCAGGTTGCCATTGCTGCTCCATGAATTCATTTCAGGAATTGTGGCCATCACCTAGACACGGTACAGAGGGGAGTCTTACAACAAACAAACAGCAGCAGCACCCCTTGCCCCCCCCCCCAAAAAAAAAAAAAAAACAACAACAAACTAACAAAAATAGGCTGTTTTTTTCTGAAGAAACACTTTAGAAAAATAAAGGGGATTAGAGATTAGGGATATTAAGACAAACATTTCTGTGACGACATGAACAGCTACAAGGTAGAATTAAGCTTCTGGGATATTACTAATTTTTGTAAAATTAAATTGGATACAATTTAACTGAAGTTATTGTATCTATAAGATTAGATCCATTACAAGATGAGACACTGCACTTTATTATTTGGGAAATTGGTCTATCTTGTTATTTGACTTTGAATTATGCTTCATGTTGACATTTAAGAAGGAATAGAGCAGACTGTACTTCTTGATGAAGCCTAGATCCTAGCTACTTATTTTTTGGAGCAAGATGCTTCATATCTTCTATGAGGTTTTAAGTTTGAGTGTGATGTCTTCTGCAATCATCAGTTTGGATCGCAGCATCTATGACTTGAAGAACCAATGCAAGCTAATATAGAAGACAAGCTGTGCTTTGGAAGCTCATCTAGATGGTAAAAAGAAACACAAACCAATTGTAAGTGAGCCCACATCAACTTCTGAAGGTGCGTTCACACCAAATGTAAAACCTTTTATTAGTTTCGCCTGCTTTTGTTAATTTCAAATTCGCCTGGCCAGCGAAAGAGATTTGCACTGCAACTTTGCCTGGTGGGCCAAATGCTCCTTTATCATGGAGTCTGCTGGTGGTTGATTTCACCTCATCATGGCGGACACAAAATTTACAAAGAGACTGGCAGTGCTTTTTTGTTTGTTTGTTTGTTTTTGTTTTCCAAACAAATCCTGGTAAACCCAGAAACCCAGACCAGGTGATGCCACCACCTCCTCCAGAGGATAGGCATCCATACCTATCCTCTGGGTATACCATATACTATACTTCTCCCTAACTGTAGCTCAGAGTCACATCTATTCCCAGACTGGATTTTGAGACACAAATGTAATCAAAAGTTCAGATTTTCAATTCCAGTGAAATTTTCTCTGCTTCATTTGCAGGCATGGTTCAAAGGCATGGTTCTGGCAAATTCACAGAACTTGCCAGAATCTCACTGGTGCCCTAGCTAAATTCACCACCTTTGTCTCACTCAGGTTTGCTGTGCTTCGCTCCAGAGCCCCCTTTTTACATAATTAATAAAATAAAAGCTCTTACACCAGTCAGTTGTTGAGTTTTTAAAAATACATCCAGCTCATTCAGGACGTAATAAAGGACATCATTAAAATATTATTCTGTTGTTGCTGCAAGCTTGACTGCTATGGTTTCAGAAAAGCACTGTTGCATTATGGGTAATTATGGTGCAAGCTTAAACTTCCACCTCCCATACTGTGATTTATCTGGTCTGTTTTAGGCTGGAGAGTCTGAGCATTGCAAATGTCTCTGACTTGTTAGGCCACTTTGTCTCAGGTTTGGAATTGTCACCGTGGATGACCTGATAAATTGCTTGGTATTTCTAACTGTTTTTTCTTGGTTTCGGTTTAAGGATCTGAGTTTGTTTGACGATGACTGTTGGTTTTTATTAATCATTTATATTAATTAAATAGGTTGCAAATCTTAATAGTTTTTTTCCTCATGTCAGATTACATTGAACTGTATTATAAGAGTGAATTGAATGAGTTCTAAATGTTTTCTTCTACCTATATATGCAAAATTAAGTGGATCACTGGAAAAATAACAAGATACTTTTCTGACTCCAAACCAGAGATGCATGACTGTGGTTTGTATTTAATGAAAGTGGACATATCTTTTAAGCCATATGACTGAAGGTTTAAGCTGTTCTAAAACATGTAGAGTATGCATGCAAACTGACACAGTTTTATACAGATGGTGATTATCATTGGCTTAACCAAACCTTCAACTACCAGTAAACAAAAACATTAACTGTCATTGGCCAACCTCTGGATCTCTATTTAACCATGGTAGCATAAGAAATATGGAATGGAAAATTAATAAGGGAGAGGTGGGACGACATACATTTTTTTCACATGATGTATTTTTCATTTTTTCTTAAAGGTAACCAGTGTTGCAGAGGAATATCTGTGTTTATTCCATGATCCCTGCTCTCTATCTTATTGGTCTGTTTACAGAAAGTAGGGAAGCACAGAGCCATATATCAACAGCATGTCACCTATAAATATAACGTAAAAAAATTTGTTTAAAGTGAAGCAGGTAAAAGGTTTTAGCATGGTTATTTTTGTTACTTGCCGGTATTTGTTGTGGGAAAATTTCTGTGATGACTTCAAAAATGGGACAGACAACTCATTTAGAATTATAAACCATTTTCTCTGTTTGTCACTGCTATTGATTTTTCTCCTTCCCCCGTCTCTCATACTTTATATCTGGCTCTGAGATATACTCCTGAAAAGGATTTATTGCAGCTATAGGCCTTGCCCGGCAGGTCTGCCATTACAAAGTGAAGAAAAGTGGGGGTAGGAGGCGGATTGGGAGAGGGACAACGGCAGTTTGGTATTGGATAGTGTTTAACTACCATAAAAAGAGCCAGCTCATTTACCCGGTGAGAGCTTTTGAAAAACAGACTGGTGTGATAATTCTATGAGTAGCAGGTGGCCTTCTTTAATGTTGGTTTTAAACAAAATTGCCCTTTTTCGCTTTCCTTGTGCTCTTTATTATCTTCAAATAAGAGAGCTGACCACCTGGTGGGGAAAAAAAAAAGAAAAAAAGAAAACATGGAATCGCGTGATTTTTACTCAAAGTGGACCTTGGAAACAACAAATTCTTGGTTTAAAAAATAGGATGTTGTTTCTTCACTTTCTGCTGTCTGTCTTCTTCCTTTCTCCATCTCAGACTGGGCTGTCAACGATGAGGAAGAGGAGGAGGAAGCAGGTCTTTCTTCTTCTTCCCCCATCACTTCCGAAATACCTGCTGGGTCCAAGCTCTTTTATGCTCTTGTTGTGACAGGTAGATTTATAAGGCTTGAAATTTGTACAAATCAGTTGTCATTCAGCGGCAGCTGTCAATGTGTCAAGCTGTCAGGGCCTGCTGTGAGGGAGATGCCTTAGGGGGCTGAGCGAGGGGGCAACCGCCCAGAAAAGAAAATGAGTTCAAACAGACCTGAGAAGCTCCTCTTTTCCACGGGCCTCTCTGCCCCTGTGGAGACGCCATCGATTTCTCTTGATGTTCAGCAACAGCGTGCCCAAAAAATGACATGGCACACTGCACTCAACCCAGTCAGGCTGGAGCACGCCATCGTGTGATGTGCCAATCCCCTCAGTCTGTAGATGCCTCTTATTTTCACCTTAAATGGCTAGAATTCTGTAATCTGTCTGGGAAGACCAAACACCAGGGTTTTGTTTAAAAAGTCTTTGCTCTCGTTGTCATATTTTCATGTTTTAACCTTAGTAGCTGAAATAAAAGTTGTTCAAATATGAGTGACAAGTGTTTATGGGTTATTGTCAGTTGCTGTTGCCTCTGTTTGTTGTCACTGGCCACATGTTTATGTATCTGTCCAGGTTTGAAAGGCAGGCCAGCTGAGTTTCAGATGTCTTGGGCATTTTGTTGGTGGACACAATGTGAGTTAAAGCTTTAAATGCATTTTTGTTTTATTTGTATAGTTCCAAATCAAAACAGATGGCATTTTAAGGCACTTAATATGATATTGAGGTCAATTTATACCCAGTTATATAGTTTTTAATGTAATGAGAATCTGATGAATTGATTTTAAAGATGCATTCTCACCGAACATGAACATTTTACGTTATAGCAATATAGATGATCTCTCAGGAGTGCTGAGAGGGGGAACAAGGCGAAGGCAGCAATTTTAGTAAGATTGTGAGAGCGCAAATTACACAAAGCCAAAAATCTTTGGAGAGTTGAAAAAAACAGAACTTTTGTATCGTTTCTCACTTTGAAAACAAATAAAGGATGAGATGTAGCTGTGACGTTGGGCAAAGGAGTGTAGCATGCTTTTTTTAAATCAGCATAGAAGAAAGACAGAGAAATGTTCACAAACGATGAACTAAGGAATGGTCTAAAGAAGCTTGTGTTCGTCGCCCTCCCTTAGCTCAAGTCTAGACACCAGGCAGCCATCGCACCCCCGAACTGGTGTTTTCTGAACAGTGGACTTCTCCAATCTACCTCCATCTTTTTTGATCACCCACTGTGGTTTCTTAGCTCCAGAAGGGGGCACAGCACCTCTTCACTGTTCCGGTGCTCTGTCTGCCAGGGTTTTTGCACAGATTTTCCAGTGCTTCTGTCTGAGTTCCAGAATACTCTTACCGTACCAATAACTCCATGGAAAATGGACGCGATCTGATACAGCCATAGATTCTGGACTCTAGATGCTAGGAGCATCTATAGGACCAGGAATACTGGTTGCTTAGTTAGGCTTTCCAAAGTAAATAGTGTGTGGAAATGGTCTATAAAGTGGTTGAAGAATCTTAAATGACCATTATGCTTCTCTCTCTGAACTCTGGATTTACCCTCTTTTGGGAGGCTGAATAAATGTTTGTGTTTTTTTTTAACTGCTCCACCCTAAGCAGGACATGTTCTACAAAAGTTTTCTAAAATGATCTATAAAGATTCCCTTAGTTTTTTGAGACCTACTATGAAACTTAATGTTAAATGATGACATGTGGCTAAAATTGTCTTAGATTAAATCAGGCACAGGGGAGAGTAAACACCATTTTTACAAGTTACACAAAGTCGACCTTTTTTTTAGTTACTCGTCATTGGTGGCCGTTATTACATCCATCAAAAATAGCTATCTGCCTGTGTTCAATCTTCATTAATCAGAGAGTTTTAATGTTTTTTTTCATGATCAAGTTTGTTAAAACAAAAATATATCCGTGGAGAATAAAGTTGTTGAAGGATTCAAATATTTCCATATTTCACCTGTTCTTATTTATAAGTTGTCTCAGTCTCAAATTGTAGCTAAAGGGAACCCTTCATACTGGCACTAACACATTATTATCACAGTGTCTTACATCTATGCACTCTAAACATATCACACAAAATAATTTTAATGATGATACTGAAATAAAAAATATAGATTATACCTTCATTGCTACCAAAGTTTCATCCATGTATAAGGAGATTTTTTTATTTCTCATTTATTTTAGTAAAGTTAAGTGAAACCAAGCCAGGATGTGTCATTTGTCACCTTTAACAGCAAACATGCTTTTTTTGTCCTCCTTCCTGATTAAACAGACATTGTTATATGCACTCTCTGTTGTTTTGAGTTAATGATGTTGTCACATTTGTTGTCAGTATTTTACAGTTGTGAAACAGTATGTGATGTTGTTAATCGAGGTTCTTTTCATTTTGCCCCTCCTTTTTAGTAACAGCAACAGTGTGGGAATCAAATAAACAAAAACACTATCCACTCAAAAGAGCTGTTTACACACAGGTGTATAACTTTGTTTTCATAGCCTTCATGCTAATGTGTGTGTGTGGGGGTGTTGTGTACTACAGCCAAATTCTCTTCTGACATAGACCTCCACATGGACTCTTGTAACCTATCATGTTTGTGAAACCACACAAACTTTTTAAATAAACAGAAAGCTTGTGAGTGAGGTTGGCGTCAAAGCTTGTTAATTTAACACTGTAACATCTTAATTTCGCTTCATAGCTTGCAGTGGCCAAGCATTGTGAGCATGGCTTTGTTCCAAATGTCCACCTTAACATGTGTGAGCACAGGCACAGACATATACATGCATCAGAGCTGCATGACTACACCATAATTAGCCTGGTGGTGTTTTGGGGGATCCTTCTAACAGATTTATCAGCACCACCTGGCAATGTGAAGCCCCTGAAAGAAAGGGTTTGTGGGACAGTGTTAGGAAGGTGACACTTGCTCAGCAGCCTTGGCACAAGGGGGGGAAATATTAATCAAAGTTTTCCATGTAGCTATTAACAGCTGCCAGTGATGGCCTCTGTGTGGCTCTGTGTGTGTTGATTGTGTGGCAATGAGCAGGAAGTTGGTCCACAGAGAGGGGAGTGTGATATGTCTGAGTTTGTCTTGTAAAAATGCAGCTGTCCAGGACATGACAGCTACAACGTTAGAGCAGCCATTACTGGGTGTAGAACATTTCCTGGGAAATGACTTGAAAAATGACAGTGCAGCATGTGCAATATTAATTGCCACACAGCCGCAATGAATAAGTCAAAAGGCTTTAAGAGAGGAACGAAGTAGAACATTGCTGGTTATCCATTGATCATAAAACAGGAGAACACGTTGCAGATCATGCATCAGTTCTTTTTATTATTTTTTCCTCAGTAATTGTACTTGTAGATAACATTTTATGTTTCTTCTGTCATTATGTTTAATTTTCCTTGCTGCGGGATATTGTTTTTACCATGAAAACTGTGTCCTATCCAAGGATATAAGTCACGAATTGACATTCATTCACAAGTCCAGTCTTTTGTTCTCTGTGAACTTTGTGACTCCTACTTGTTAGATGTTAGATATTTGTACTTCAAAGGAACAGCTTTGGTTTGCAAATGAAATCTTGAATGTGTGCTGGACTTCCTTTTAGTTGCAAATTAACTATTCATTGTTGGGAAGCTGTTGGCACTTGTTTGGCAAACTGTTTTCATGTAATGAATAGCTTACACATGTCATTGGTTTACAAGGCCAGCAGAATGAAAAGAAAACAGCAGGCTTGCAGTCACAAGCTTGCCATTGAAAAACAGTCACCTTTATGCAGCTAGTGTCATTGGAATTGTGATGTAACAAGGCTTTTTGTCTCCAAATAGCCTTCTAAACATAATTTTAAAGAAATTAGATATGGGCCACCTTCATTTTATTAGAAGGTGTTACAATCCTATTGTTACATCAAGATTGTTATGACTGCAGATTTATGCTAATATGAAAATTCTGAAAGCGTACATGCTATCTTGGTAACAACATCGCTCTCACACTTGAGCCTTCTCTGCCCAAAACATAATTCCCTTTTACCAGTGCCTAAGTCACTATAAAAGGCTACATCTCTATAGTTGACAGAGAAACAGAAACGGCAAAAAAATATCTTATTACTTTTGATTGATGCCCCAAAAATCAGTCCATACAGTCTGTTAGTATGAATCCATCCATAATCAATCCTTTTAAAAGTTGTTTTCATAGGAGTCATGATTAGTCCTCTCTAACCACATTATGACTAAAAAGACTAAAAAAAAACACTAAACTCTGAACACACGGAATCCGATTTTGCTTCCAATCCGACAGAAAATCCTGTTTGACAAGGTCTTGGTTTTTAACAATCATTGAAAGTCAGTGGAGATGAACACCAGTGACATGTGGGAGATAGTTTTAGTTTTTGTGGCCCAGAGACTGAAGCAGAAAAACGATCTGAACAGATCTGCACAGATCTGCAAACCCTGCGTAGTTGGAACATCTCTATACGCAGTGTGGCATGGAAAAAAATCGTCTTTATAGTTACAGTACTTTGAAGGGCTTGTTTAACGTGTCCTTGGGGGGGGTAACACTGGTGTAAACCAGTGATCACTCCTGGATCCTATAAGAGACTTGAAACCTGTATGATTGCTTGCTTACAACTGCTGATGTCTGCATGATTTGTCTATAACTCTGGAACATTGTTTGCAGTGTGAATGTGTGTGGGGTCCATGTGTTCCAAAGGAAGAAGGAGAGGATATGACATGAGAGCAACACATTGAGTATAAAAAGAAGTAGAGGAATAATGGTAAGTTTGATTTGTACTCTGAGGTCATAATTTTAGAGTAGGAAATTGTAACTGGAACGACCTTGAAAGTGGTAATTCTGAATTCAAAAGCAGGGGCAGCATGAAAATATCCAATTTACTCATTCAAAAGGGTTGCTACTCCCAGGGTTGCTACTAGATTTGTTGCTACTCTCAGCAACCATAATTAAACTTTCCTACTTTTAGTGTTTGCAGCAGTTCTTGATGACCTTCACAAAGGAGGTAATCTTTTTTTGTACCATCATTAGCAAGATTAAAGAAAAAGCCATGCACTGTCTGTTCTAATTGTTTTTCCACTGTAAATTTATAGTAAAACTAGAATTCATCTTGCTTTATCCTGAAGGTGGACAAAATGTTCACGATGCCCTGTTCTTTCTTCTTTTTTCTAAACTGTTTTTGCTTTTGAAAATCAAATGTCACATGTTTCAAAACTGAGGAAACTTTGGGTACTGAACCAGCTGGTGTGTTCCAGTGAATGCAAGACTGCAGGTAAATGTTTGCTTTTTTAAAGCAATGGATCAAAAGCAGCAATAATCAAAGGACTAAATGCCACAGTGCTATCAATATTCTCCCTGTAAGATTTTATGGTCATCATGAGCAATAACAAATTCTATTAAGGCCTTGATGGCTGGATTCATAAGTGCTCTGAATACTTTGTTCACATGCAGTGCGATGTGCATCTGCAGGTAAGAGGGAGTTACTTTTTGTATCATTATTATTTATTTATGTATTTCTTATGAAGCAAAAAGTATCTAACTGGCCTTGATACAATTTGTCAAGACAAAACATGACCATGACTAAGCCTGAGGCAAACTGATTTGAGACAGAGTCTAAGACCAGGAAAAAAACAGGCCTCCAATCCTGCTAGTTACCAGTATTAAGGTATACCAAGGTTTTGCAAAAATGTTATAGTTTTTAAAATCACAAGCATTATTAAATGGGAGTGGCAGAAATGTGTTTTTTTTTTTTTTTTTTTTATTTGCAATACATTTGTGACACACAAGGGACAGTGTGTAACAAATTGGACTTTCTGGCAGAAAAAATGAAGCATCAGTTTAATAAATACATATTTATAACAGCACATCAAAAATTAAAGCATTCTCATAGCTTGGAGGTAGTACTTTATAAATGCATGGGCGGAGGAGCACACAATGGGATTTGGCATGTTGCATCGCAATTTTTGATCAGCATAGCCAAGAGGGGACAAACTTGTTAGCCTTACATGTTTTATCTGAAGATGTGTTGTTACTGGCAGAGGAGTTTAAAAAAAGCAAACATGTCAGTAAATCATTCTATCTTCTACTTTCTGCTGCAATGGAGGACCATCTGTATTATCTGTCCAGTGAGAGGCAAATAAACCAAACCAAAAAAGAATAAAAGAGAAAACTAATAACCAAGAGGAAATAACATCGTCTCAGCTTTTACCAACTGAATCCAATTTATAAGGGAACAGGGCTTTAAAATGGATCCCGGGGTTGTAGGTTTCTGCTAGACAGGTGAGGTAATTCATAATAACAGTGAAGTTTATTTTGACATTATGTTAAAAACAGGGCAATGTCGTCCAGCAACTGGAGATGGCTAGTTTGTTTGGTATCCTAAACTTGATGAGCTCTGTTGCAACAATTTGCAGCTGCTATTTTTCTCAACTGAAGTCATACCAGCTTGTGAGCATATAGGCTTCTTTCAGCCCCCTTTTTCAGAGAAATTTTCCTAGTGTTTTATTGTTTATTTTAGCCAATTTGATTCACACTTGATGTTGAGCACAAGTCTGTCATGTGCAATTCATTTAGTACATCACTAGATAGAAGTAAATCTTACATTTCACTTTTTTCTGTTTTTTTTCATATTTTTATGTTGAGGTATTGTGTGTAGAATCTTGAGATAATATTTAAATTTAATAGCATCTGCATAAAAGAGTAATGTGACTAAATGTTGAAAAAAAAGAGCATAACCATAAGTACTTTGCAGATTCATTTTTTGAGATCACTTTATACTTTTTTGTGCAAATACAACACAATAAAACGCAACAAAACGTTTTCACCTTTTAAGAATCTTTTACGTGCCTAAAACGGGTTGTAAAAATGAGAGCTGGTGTAGTTTATTTTGCTGATTTAGATTTTACATCTAGGTTATGTGCAAGCTTTTTTAGCAACGGGCCCATGTTGTTTAATAGGAAATTAATTTTCACCCTTGCCGCCTATCTCCCAGTAAATCAGCCATGTAAAACAAAAACCTGAACACAGTGACTAATTAGAATCAAAAGTACTAGAATCCATAATGGGCCTCCTTCACTCAAAACACTACTCTGTAATTGGCCATAAATAAACTCTTGCTGTTTTTGTGTGAGCTGTAAACAGCTGAATGCTTCAATTAGGCAAAAATACACTAGCGCCATGTTAAATGCAGGGTGCTCAGGAGCTGCTGACATATGGATATGATTTTCTCTCCCCCCTTTCTGTTCCAATACTGGTCTTTTTCTTTTGGTGCGTGCGAAGCTCAGATGAATTTTTTTTTTGTTGCTTTTTTTTTTATATTACACTGACTCGCAAATAGACGGTAACACCTTCTGGTACTAAACAATTTTATTAATTATACCTGAGTTTTTTTATTGAAACTGTGGGTTACCTATGCAGGGAAGCACAGTAAAACATTTATCAGTACGCTTTTCCTCACCCAATAAATCATCTGAACAGCACAGACCATATGGCAGATAAGACCTTGGAAATGTGGCTTCAGCATGTGAAGAGTCAAGTTGCTTCAAATCAGGAAGGATCATGCACTGCTTTCCTCCTTTTTCTTTCTCACAGAATATCTACTTGTTATTTTGCACACTATTTCATGTTCACCTTATCACCTTTTTGTCACTTGTGTTTTTCCTTTAGTTTCTTGCCAGAAAAGCAATCCCTGTGTGTAAAGTACTAGGGTTAGATAACTCTCTCCCTTCCTTCTCATCATGCTTTCTCTGTCTCTCTTTGACTCTCCTTTTGCACCTCCCTCACCCTCAACTCCTTCTTCTCTGCCGAGAGGGTCCTGGGAGGTGCGCAGACTGATGGGAGAGGATGATATATGTAGCGTCTGTGTCCCGGCTCTCCTCTGGCCCTTTGTCATTAATCATAGCCATTAGCTGTTCTCACTGCAGCCTTGCCTGTGCGCCACTATAAAAGCAGCCTTTTCTCTCATATCAGACACTGAGTGTGGTAATACTTCCTACCTCACCGTCACAAGGCAGTGTTTCCAGCACACAACAGACAGGTATTGAAATGTAGAGGACAGATAAGATGTTTTAAAACTGCATGTCTTTACCCAGAGTGACAGTGAAAGATGGGGGGAATTATTGAGCTTCTGTAAAGCTGAATTGATCATCTATATTGATTTTTGCTGATGATGCTCTCTTTTCTTTGTGTCTTTGTAGTGAGATGTTTTTTAAAATATTGATTGTAGAAATTCACATTGATAACCACCCAAAATAAAAAAAACAACAACATCAACACCTTTGTGGCATCTATACTAAGCCGGGTTTGAGCTGGACCACAATAGATCTGACTTTCTGGAGAAGGCTGCAGAGACTTCATTTGGACAGCCAGAGTGTGAGCTAATGAGAATAAACAGCTGGCCACAGTGGTGACCATCTAGTCTAATAGAGATGTATGGCCACCAACTTCAGCTCGCCTACTCCTCCAATCCCCAAACTGGGCCTGACAGATATACTAAAGCCTCATCAGTCTACTCCCAGTCACACTGAGCACACATACTTTGTGTACCACAATAATACAGTAACACACAGACCAACATGCACACATCTTTATGTAATTCTCCTTGTGGACCATCCATTGACACAAAGTATCAGTGCTGTCCTTTAGTCAACAATCATTTATAGTGAAGTTCTATAAAAAAAATTCTAAGCTATGGAGTTATGAGAATTCCTGCTCAGAAAATGATATTATGTTCATGAGAAAAGAAAGAAACATATTAATATTTTGAGGGAATAGTTAGTCTGAATGTAGAATTTTCAAATTCAACTTTTATCAGCCTTAATATTTTAAATTATAATCCGCAGCTGATTGATGAGCTAGTTTTCCAGACAACAGGTAGATATTATTTTCAGTGTTATTAGCAGATTGCAAGTAGTTGGAGTTCCGTCACATTTTGAACAAGCTTTTAATTTTTTGGTTGGGTGTTTGCTACTCTATCTTCATTCATCTACTCAACTGGTTTGAACTAGTTTTTTCAGTGTTATGTAACTGGGTACTGTCAACCAACCCTACCATGTATTCCTTTTTATTGATTGTATTCGTATATTGGACTGTAGAGTAATTATTACATGTGAAACTGGTAGCGGGCTGTACGGTAGCGCAGTGGTTAACGCTGTTACATGCAGCAAGAAGTTTCTGGGTTTGGGTCTTTCTGCATGGAATTTGCATGATCTCCCCGTGCATCCGTGGGTTCTCTCCGGGTACTCCAGCTTCCTCCCACAGTCCAAAAACATGACTGTTAGGTTAGGTTAATTGGCATCCCCTCAATTGTCCCTAGGTGTGAGTGTGTGTGCGTTCATGGTTGTACATCTTTGTGTGTCTATGTGTTACACTGCGACAGACTGGTGTCCTGTCCTGGCCTTACACCCATAGTCTGCCGGAGATAGGCACCGGCCCAGCTGCGACCCTGATGGATGAAGCGGGAGAAGATGGATGGATGGATGAAACTGGTAGCATGCTTTCCCCTGATCCTGTATATCTGAGATTTAAGATGCTTTAAGGAAGTAGATTTCCACTTCCACTTTGGTCTTATACTCCCAATTCGCTTCAGATTCTAGAACCAAGTTGCCTGGATTTTGAATCTCATTTTGTCAATAATCCTTTGAACAGTCAAAGGTAAATGCAGAAAGAAATTCCTTGGTTAAAGCTAAAAATGATTCATTTATAACCTCAAAACCAAAGTATAAAAAACAAGTAGTTAAGTTTGGTTTCCATTTTCCCATTAACTTTACATCATATCGGATTTGGGACTCTATTGTGGTATATTAAAACACACACACACAAACACTCATGCAGGCTTTCAGCCAGCACTTTGTACATAAGAGACTCAAGTCTCTTTATCTCATTTCCCTAACTGTATCATCCATACTGTACCTAATGAAATGATTGCAAGTAGTTATTGCTGACTTATTATCTAGACACACAGCTTTATCAAAGTGCTGCATTGATTTAGTGGACTATGTCTCCAAGAAAACTCCAGGGATATTTCATTTGCTTGGCTATGCCATAATAATGGGACCCATCCCGAAATGCATTATGCATAGATAGACCATAGATAATTCAAATGGGAGGAATACATGCATTACCGTGTTTTTGTAACCTCCTATACTCATACTGTCTATTATATTAGGTGCCTCTGTTGTTTGTTTTGCATTGCTCCGGGATCCCATTACAGTGAAACGATAAGAACCTACACCGCACCCGGCAACGTGTACAAATTTGTGTCATAGTTTTCAGCTTTGATAAATCCCAAACACCTTATTCAGCAGGTATTTGTGCTTCCTCTCATTTGACGTGTTATGTCCACACAAAGAGAAATCTAGCTCCAGGTGGCTCTGTGCCTTCCCTCAGGGTTTGCAGAGCGAGATAAGCATTTGTCTTTCCTATTCTAAAGTGGCTCACGTTAAGCCCCGTACCTAGAAGATGACTGATTTTGACAATACAATTTACATCTCTGTATAAAACAATCTCACACTGCTGCTGCCGATTTACACCGGATTAAACTGTTTGTCTCCGTCACAGGGTAACCATACAATTTATCAGGCCTCTGTGGCTTTTCCAAACACTAAATTTCTTCTGCTGTCCCTAGAGAGCATAAAATTGATCCAGGATGCAAAGGAGGACTCCCCCTTTACAAATTCTACAACTGCTTTGGAGGACCTACAGTTATTGAAACACGTAGATGTCAGTAATCTCAATAAAACTGATATTGTAGTAATGAAAACATCTCACTGAGGGTCTGCGGTTGTAGAATTTATGGCTGCATTAGGAGGAAAAAGAGCTGAGATGACAGTTTTGCAGCATTGCATGATGCTCCCTTGTTTCACACACATTAAAGGTGAAGATCAATTAGCGTCCGACGCCATTTGCTCTGCCACAGCCAGGCCCTTTTAAAGCTGACATGAAAAATGCAGAGGTTTCATGGAAAGATTTTGGAACCATTAGCAGTACCTCACTTCACATTTTTTTTAATGTAATTTTACTTTTACTGTCACTTATACTGTGCATGTTCAGCAGCCCAAACTAAGAATTTAGGTCTTTTGTTAAAGCACATAATTTCTTTTAATAGAGCATATTTTAAGAGCAGGGATAAATTACAAAGCCTTTGTCGTCACTTTGAACTTTGTTTTTTTATAACTACTTCTTTAAACCTGTTCTCAAGAAATACATACTCAAAATATGTTTTAACTAAATCTGACCCCTTTCGATCTCTTGTTGCACTCCTATGATCTCAGTGAGTCTGAGTGCTGTCTCTGATCTCTATAGGCGAGTCATTAAAGGGCCTGTCACCTTCTCTACTCCTTGTCATATGTCTTATTCTAATTAAACGAACATTAAGAACCCTCCTCTTCTCTTTTCCCACTTTCCCTGATACTATTAGAACTAGAAATACTCAAATGTTAAGACAATAAATGTATTAGTGAAGTGACAGGAGCCAGAAGAAGAGTGGTCTGAGGAGCAACTATACAGCCCAGTTTCCTTAATGTTACCCACTGCAGTGGGGACTATAGACACATTTAATTTGCATAATCTGCTAAAAAGCTATCAGAGAGCCTGCAATTGATTGAATTTCACCTCAGAGAAGTGCTAATTAATAACACTGTGGATCTGACAGGCCTTTATTATGTGCGTAGGACAGGAGATGATGTCTGTATTAGCAGGGTCTCTGGTAGCTGGGGAAGAGAATATAGCATAATGGAACTCTGTCCCAGCTACACCATTATATCATTAGAAGATTATTGATAGCTTTACACTGCATGTGGAAAATCTATGATGGTATAGTAATATTAGAATGTAGTTTATAATCTATACACTATTTCATGGGTGGAGTATGAGGTTCACATTCTGTCTTGATTTTTGAAAAGTAGTTTCTTGCTCACATGCCATTCAAATTTATGTTCACAATATAGTTTTTTGCATCACAAAATTCTGGATAGAATTTATAAATTCTTGCTTTTTCTCTTGTAGGAATGTCTTGATCCCGACTAGGATGTCGAATAAAGCTCCCGATCAATGTATACTTAAGAAAATGCTAATGAAGTATCCTCGAAAAGACAGTTCTCGATATCTGTCCGTCCACTTTCTGATACTTTGTCTGCTGCACACTAATGAGTTGTGTGGCTTTTTTTAAGCTGATAGTTAAGAAAACAAAACAAAACAAAAGAACTCTGTGTTGTGGTTCATAGACGTCATTTTGTTCATAAATAACTTGAACACGATTGCCCCATCTCTTTTCAAACCTGCAATCTGATTGGACACATGTATTGATCTCCATTTCACTTGCTGAGAAATATTTAACAGTATAACCAACATGTTAATTTTAGACAAAGTTGCCGTTATGCTGCAACTTGCAGACACAACAAACAACTTTTATAGTCACTTTTTATATTTACTTAGCTTGTGTGTGTGTCAATGTTACATTTGATGTTATAATATTTACAGACATCTGAAAGATGTTTGTAAAATGCATGAATATTGTAATGCAATGCAAACTGTAAATTACATTTGCAGGGAAAAATTAGTTGACATGAAGCCTCTGGTGACAAGCAGTGGGGGGTATTGGAATTAGGTCAGCAATGGTGTTCAATGAATAACTTTTGTTTGTGCCCAGCTGGCTTTTATACAGAAACTTTAAAGTTTCTCTTTTCCTTTAAGTACTTTGGAAAGGGCCACCATTCAAATGTCTACATCTTCTCCAATTATTTTTGGAACTTCACATGTTTGACGTCATAAGAAATTAAGGTTGGGTGATTGGACGAATCTATCGTCCAGCCATTGATTTTATTTTAACACACACAAATACAAAATTAAATTATTTGTGCATTCATATAACGATTTAAAAAAAACCAAATGTCTTATCCCACTGGACGAAACGTTTACATTTTTGACAAGAAAACAAGCATGTTTACCGTATTGGGTTTTAGGTTTGTGCCCCGTTGCTTAACAATATTACCAGCGGTACAATAGACGCGCTCTGTAGTAGTCACCTGCACGAATATATTGTCCATCACCGTTTATTGGACTGATGAATATTGGTTGGAAAATGTTTACATATTGCCCAACCTTATTGGAAATCCTATATTTCACTCTTTCAGGATCTGCTAATAACTTAAAATGACCCCGGGTAGACTTTTTTGGTGATAAATGAAGATTCTAAGTGGACTAGGAATAATTGTCCTCTGATTGTGAGAATAATAACACAAGAACAAGTCAATGAAAGGCCCCCAGGTACCAATGAGCTATGGACTAGATTTATTCCAAATATATTGAGATTTTTATAGAACAATAACAACGATGGAGGTTTCTTCGACTTCCAACTGCGTGAGATAATTATTGCAATAAAATTATTTACTTTTGAAGTATTAGTACTAGTATTAGTACTATTAGTACTAGTACTCTAAATGGGCCCATAATGGGTATACCAACTACCCCCAGCCCCACCCCCCCACTCCCCCAAGCAAAGAAAACGTTTTGGGACATCCAATTGTCTCGGTGAGACGTTTGCAAGCTGTCGTTAAACTGTCTGTCTTTAAACTTTAAACTATGTGTAGGTAAGACGGAGTTTGTCAGTTTTCCCTGTCCCGCCTTTTCCTGTTTCCATCAATAAGGTCTTTAGAGAAAGTCTTCGTCTGGAATCCCCCAGAAGCTTTGCTCACTTCATCCAAAATTATCTTCTTAGCCAGGATAACCTTGTTAAACGACTCTTAGACGCCATCATAAACTGCCCCAGTGGTATGCTGTGCTGTTTCCAGCAGTAATTGGCATGTCTGAAACAACTTAACTGTGTGTAAATGACCACTGCAACTTAGAGAATCACGTGTTGCGACAAACTTATTAAATTAAGAAGCTGCACTGTAGAGTGATTGTAAATGGCAGACAAAGAAATCAAACTCAGGTTATTTGGTACATCTGACCATAAGTATGCACATAACTTTACAAATAAGATAAAGTATTTTTGGTTATACCCATACACTGTTGGAGCAATAAAAACAAGTCTTTGTTATAAAACCTACAAGTGTTTTCCCGGTTATGAATTGCAGTTCAGTAGGGAAACAGATACAGTAATGCAAACCTCTTCCTTTTATGTCTTTTATTAAGGTACTGTGTAATGGTGCATATATTAGATTTGGCAGTGCAGTGTGAGAGAAAGATTACGTTGTTGTTCTGATAAGGAATACCATTATCTTGGTTTAGTACTTATTCAAGGTCATACTCTATAGTGGTAACATCAAGATGCTTCCATGTTTTTCAATGCTTGTTGTTCTAAATTAGCTGTCTTAAATCATATTGGCTATTCAGATGGGACGCCTGAGAGTCCAGCTTGCTTCATGTTACACACACACCTTTTATTGGACTTTATGTAGAAGCACTCTTTATCATTCCATGAAACTGGAACTGCCCGTGGGTAATGAGAGTGACTGCAATTGAGAATAACTTATGGAGCTAATATTCTATATCTGCACATAACCAGGTTTCTGCGCCATGTCATAAATGCACACTTGGCTGTGTATTCCAAGCATCATTCTACTATGAGTAATATTTCCTGTCAGTCTTATGGTGGTGTTGCAATGGGTTGGTGACATGATGAACTACGTTTATGATATAACCAAACTGATTTGGACAAGTTAAAGTATTTTATTTGTTTTGTTACTGTGCTGCATTTCTCTTGTAAACTTTCTCAGCAGTATTCAAAATCAGTTTCTCAGTGAAAAAGACTGAAACGAGCTGATTTTTTTTTTCTACAGATAATCAGTCATAAGAAAGCTGTACAGAGTATGAGGTAACTATCGTTCTAACTTAACAGTAATTTATTTTGTGCTTTAGTTTATTTGAATTGTAAATAAATATTTTAAAGATGTTTTCCTTAGGCTTTGTCTTCTGTATTAATCCAGAGTGTTTAGCGTCATTTTAAAGCATTTTACAATTTACTGTAACAATAGACATTATTTAAGAAACATTTATTTTCACTGTGAATACAGTGGAATAAAAATACTTCAAGATGGTTATTTTTTCATACATGTAAATAAAATATTGTCACACGGATGTCCCCATGTCTTTTTGGTTGCAATGTACTCTGAGTAAATAAAGTAATATAGGTCCTGTAGCACTAGTGCCGTCCAGGCCAAACAGCATTGAGCAACGCTGAAAGACCATCACTTAAACAGCTGTCCATTTTCCTCTAATTAGATTTGTACTTCACGTTAGTTTTAACTCTAGCAAATACAGAAAAAGGTCTAGCACAAGACAATCACATTTGTTTGTTTAAAGGCTTGTTTAAACTTTGAGGCAGTGATCCTGTATGGCATTTACACCAGTCAAAGACAATATGATAAAAAATCCATCTTAGGTAATGTTAGACTTTTTTTAATATCTACTTTGTTGACTGCGGTCCAGTAAGTCCATGTAATTGCTTCGTCAATCCAGCATGAAGTGGGCAAGTGAAAAACCTATCAAAGGATATATATAATTTTTGAATTATTTATGAGTTTTTACATATCACAAACAATCTTTAAGGAGACATTGTGTTTTTTTCACTGAAACTTTAAGAGGCATTACAGAGTTTTCTAATGATAATGCCACCTGCGGCCAAACCACAGAGCAGCAGCCCTCTTCTGCTTGTTTTTGTAGCTCACCCTCATACTAGACACACTTTTTATAAATTTTTTTTTTTACTTTTATCAGCTTAAGTCCGGTTGCCATTGGTGTCTGAGTTGAGCTTCTGAATATCCACAAAATACATCTTGAATATAATGCTTCAATTGTTTGCTATGTTGGACCCATTTGATATATTTACTAAGCAAGAAATTAATATTTACATGAAATCAAAATTCTTGGCTAAAACCAAAAACGAATAGGAAACCAAGGCAAAAACTGAAACATCAAAAGAAGTTATGTTAGTTATTAAAATCATACAATGTTTTAGTTGTAAAGGGTCAACTAGAAAGGCTATTCTTAAGACATTTTTCAGTGGAAACTTACAAAATGTCTCTTTAAAGTGATTTTCATGAATGCATCTTGAATTCTTTCATCATATTGGGTAAAATATTTTACAGAGGACCTCCCAGAGAGCTGTTTTATCCTAATGAGAACAAGTCATTACTCTTTAAGCCCCTACACATAGATCTCTTTCCAAACAGGTGTTCTGTAACAGACTGAGGTGTGCCTCGATAAAGAGCTCCCCCCTCCATACCCCTCTGTGCAGACCTCTTCTCTGCTCACTACCCTTCTCAGTCTAACATAAAAGACATGCATAATGTGAAATGCAATCTGATAAGTGTTCTTTCACAGTAGCCCTCCATGCTCTATACATCACAACAAAGAGTGCGTATATTTGTCTGTGTGGAAGAGGGAGAGTGAGCAGTTCAGTGCAGAGGGAGCTAGTTGGGATTGAACTGGGCTGTCTGAAGTTGATTAATCGGCCTGTGAGGGTGAGAGACTCCCGGGCCAGGCAGCGGGGTCCATCCCCGTGGCATGTGATGCTGATTGGCTTTGTCCTGTGCGTCTGCGCTGGAGAAGCGGACATTAAGATTAAGTGATGCTGTCGTGTTGGGGAGCACTGCACTGCATCATTCTGGGAAGAGACAGCTGTGCTGCTTAATCCTTCATCACCAAGGGAGAGCTGCCAGGACTGAGATATACAGCCAAAGATAACCCTCCATAACTTCTGCTAAAGATCAGGAAACTTTGAATTCACATCCATCTGCTTGGCTATGTTCAGAGCACCCCCCCCCCCCTTTCCCATCTAAGTGTTAGAAATGAACATTCACTAAGAATGCTAAATAAAGGGGAGGATGAGTGGAAAGTGAAGGATGGCTGGGGGGAGTAACTGAGGACCAGTAGTGTGAATGAGCTGTGTATGCATAACCTCTGCTACTAAAGGCTACCTTTTGTCTTGTTAAATACAAGATAAAGTAACCAAGCCTTAAGGGTAATGATTCATGGCAAAATGAGTTAAATTGCACAGCTCATTTCAAAAATGTTAGAGTGCCCTAAACTTTAGCACAACTCTTATCACAGTAAAAATCAAAAATCACTTATCAGATGTTTCTTGACCAATTTCCAATAGATTGCCAATTTCATGCATATTTAGATTTTTGCCAGTTCGGGGTTAAGGTGACTATTTCTAAGTATCCAAGTATTTTATTCTAATTACTGGAAAAAACTAAACTGTCTTAAAAATAAAGTCGACAAAAGTGGCTAACGATATAGGATTTACCTTGAAGCTGGTGGTTCTCTAGTTCCGATTGCCGCTCTATCTGGCTCAGTTGTTTGGTACTTGTGCAAAACACTTCACCTACATTTCCTTTTTCTGTCAGTATGTCCCAGGGAAGCTATAAAGATACTATATAAGCGCAGACCATTAAAAAAAATTAAAATGACTTCCAAGGACATATCCAAGTTGCTCCCTTTTATTAAACAGTAGGGCTGGACAATAATTCAATGAATCAAACAATATATATTGTGATATAATCTATTCAATAAGTGTGATATGGTGATAACGCATTTCCATTTGTTCAATATACATTACAGTAGACAATAGGTTTTAGCTACAGAATTAATAACCATAATGAGGTGACCAAACAACCCTGTTTTGGATGACCTGTCCCTGGCAAAAGCTATTTCCGAAAATGTCTCAGATTTTAGCACCTGATGTGTGATAAAAAGACTTGAGTATAGACATTAAGTACAATAACAGTGTAGGAAGCTTGAAGCTCATTAGTAACTTAATTGTTAGCAGTACAGAATAAAGTTACGATCAAAGTAGAACAGCTGAGTGCACAGTGCAAGCTTTTCACCACCGATAGGGAGACATCTTGTGATATTATGGTATGGTTTCATTGATTACTTTTGTTTTGACTGAGACGATCGGTCAGTTTACACGCTGGCCATTCGACTTTGGTTTGGAAATTGGAAATCGAAAATTAGAAAACAAACTGTCTCCTTATTTTCAACAAAAATAACAAAAAATGCCAAAAAACCCTGAATTCGGAAACAAAAAATCGATCCGTTACCCATTTTTCAATTCCAAAATGAAAAACGAAAAATAAAAATCTAATCTAGATGTCCTTTCCTGATTCATCTACCCGTCCACACTGCTATGGATGTTGACAATAATAAAACATATTCATACAATCGTATCGCTGGACACTCCCTATAAATGTCCCTCCGTAGTACTGTTATTACTTTACATTAGGGGTTGAATCAATTAGTCGACTAGTCGACTCTAGGACGTCTCGCGACTTTTTACATTTCATGTCGACTAGTC
>JAUZNJ010070193.1:0-25832 GCA_034780135.1 Jordanella pulchra
AGAGGGCTCCAGCCCAGGAGACCCACGGCGCACTCTGCTGGAAGGAAGATGGAGCGGCAGGCTCCGGATCCCAACACCCTAACCATGAACTTTGTTCCTAAGGTCACGTAATTGTGCTATTCATACTTGTGGTGCAACTTTGTACATTTTAAATGTTATTAAAAACTGTCAGAGCAATTTAAGTGAAAAGCACCAATTTAACAAATACTTTAAATACAAAAAAAAATAGTCGACTGCTTTTTAGCAGCAGCGTCATTTTTACTCTTTTTTTTTTGACTCTCACAAGACCAAAATTTGAAATATATTGTTTTAGCACAATAGCTATTGTCTTCATGGCTGAAAGGTAAAATTTGGCTTCATCCCCAGAAATATCACATGTCAACGAATTGTCATTTAGCTTGAGGACAATTTGAGGCAGACCAGAGCGCATTAATTGGATTTCTCTAGCTTTAGTGGAGACTTTTTCTGTCTGTACACCCAGTTCTGTGAAATGTATTCTTTTCAGATGTCTCAATCATAGAGGATATGCGAATCATTGGCCAAACGGAGGTTTCAATCCAAGTGGACTGGAAGAACCCACAGACAGAAGTTGATTATTTCAGACTGACACACACTGATCCATCAGGACAGGAAGAGGAGCTGAATGTTCAGAGGAGTCAAGAAGCACGCACCAAACACACAATTGTAGGTACGTCATCCAGGAGTGAACGAATGATATGAGAATACAAAATGCAAAATGCTCTCTAAGACAAGTAATCAAACTATGTCAAAAAGTTAGGTTGCTTAACAATAACCAAATAACTCTACCAAAAATGTATTGTGGTTTAGATTTAATCCTTTCATTTTCTGTTTTTACTAATATTTTCCCCCTCTGCCTAAAAAATACTAGAAAGATTTTTACTGGCGTTGCACTAATCAAACCCTTCTTTTTATTGCTTTCCAGCTTTTCTGTGTTTCCACTGGTATTTTTAGGGCTGGGCATTATAACAATAACTGTAGTATAGCAATAGACCCTTGATCGATATCAAAAGAAAATTTGTTTTTAATCTGTAATTTTTCTGGACTCTATTCAGGTTTGGGAATGTAAGCAGAAAAAAATATTTAACCTTTAAAGCTCGATTATGAAACCCCAATTTTGTACATTTTTGCATTAATCAAATCCACGGAAGGTCGTGGTCATGTTGTTCCTTTGTCATTCTGTCTGTCTGTCTGTCTGTCTGTCTAGTTGTAAATGTAAATTTAAGATTTATATAAAGATAAAGGAATACCAGAATAGATTCAACATTCACATTTAGGGTTTGCCTTTAAATGTTAGATAACAAGCACTAAATGGAAAAAAATAACAGTAACCAATGAAGGAAACTAGAGCTTTTTCTTTTGGTTTGGGCATGAAAAAATAAATTTCTCTTCCTACAGGTCTGTATCCAGGAACAGAGTACCAAATCTCTGTGCAGTCCATCAAAGGAAACGCAAAAGGGAAGGCCTCTTTTACCACTGGTGTCACAGGTCAGTGACCTCTTAAGAAAACTTTATTTGTCAAGACCCTTTAAGTAAACTTTATTTGTCAAGACCCTTTTTTATTATCAGTGAACAGTTGTCCTGAAATTGACTTCCAGCTGGCAGTATTAGCGTGGAGAATGTATTTGTGAAAGATATGAGACAGAGTAGATTACTGAATCAAGATCTCGCTTAAAATGATAAATGAGTCCTAATGCACATGTGGAAATGAAACGCATTAAAGGAAAAGATATGATGTTCACATTCCCTTTAGTTTTCAGTAGATTCAGAGACAACAGGACATCAGTAATTCACCAGAGGTCAGACCCTAAAAGGAGCAACACTTAATCAATCATTCATCCAACTGATGAACCAGATTGTACAACCTGCTATTATCCCCACTCAGCCAATAATAACAATATAATGAATTTGGCCATCAAGAGGCACAATTATGGGTTAGTGACAGAGACCTGGAATTTACTACCTAATCATCTGGACAAGCTCTAATGGTTGTGGTGAGCGCAGTCACCGAGGGGAAACATGATATGAATGTAGAGACCATAGGATGCTCCCTGATGGTTGAGGTGAGAGGGTCAGTGATTTACAGATACCATCTGGTATTCGTGTATATCAGCATGTTGTTCTGCTTGTGTTGAGTGGCTTTAGTACGCGAGAAGGAATTTATTTGTTATCTTCCCTTTCAACAGCTGTTCTTGACATTCTGCATGGTCTTTACACAGCATGACAGGTCTCCAGTTATTCTCATTATTCTCTTTTTCTGTCTCGCACTCCTCCTAAAGCTTCTCTATCAACCACCTTCTGAGCTTACCTGGTGGAAAAAAAGAGAAAAGTAGTCTCCACATCCATGTCTCTCCATAATTCAAACTCTGCAGTAGCCAATTTAATGATTTTTAGTCATCTGGCTTAGCGGCGTGTTTTCAAGACTTACCTCTCATCTTACGAGGCCAGACAGGTACTCATGGATTCCTGTCTTTGCTGATGTTTTTTTTTGCTCGGTGTGAATGTGCCACCTACATGTGCAGAAATTAAACGTGCATGTGAGTGCGAACACTCTAATCTACAACAGACAGGCAGTAGCTTGTCTTCACTCCAGTAGCTACATCCTTCATTTTAGGTTTAACACGAACAGGCTTAGAGGTGATTGAAGAGGATAGTCTTTGGCTGTGTTTGCAAGGGCTGTCTCAATCATTTCATGATAACTGGCATGGCGCAAAAGCAGACCTAACCTTTTATCTCAGTTAACATATTGTCTATTCCCACACAGCAGAGTTATTCAATTGTGAGCAATAAAAGAAGCACAAAAGAGGAAATGTTATTCAAGCAAGGACAAATATTGAAATAAATGAGGCAGAATGTAATGTAAAGAAAAAAAATTTAAAAAATGTGCTAAATATTTGGGCAGTGATTGAACTAAAAGTAGATCCTGATAAGTCCAAATATTCTGTTTTATCAGCACCTAAAGGAGGAATCAAAGGAGAAACATTAGTGTAATGGGTCCCCGAGAAAGAATTTTCTATGCCTGTTATATTAGATAATGATTTACTGTGCAGAAGTCTCTGTGAAGAAATGTTGATGTTTCCCATAACCAAAGCCTCTCAGAGGAAATATTTTCACATATTTCATTTTTCCCTTTAACATCTGCCTTGTGTTCCCCCCATTTTTTTCTCTTGATCCCTTCCAGACTCTTTCATTGAGACACGGCAAATAACCACGAAAAGATCTTAAAAAATACTTGAGATATTGTTAAAATATTCAAGAAAAAATACACTTAGAATTGTTACAATTATATTTTATTAAAGAGAGTTCTTTATCATTTCTTTCTTCTGATCCACTTTTTTGATTTGTTCACAACTTTAAAGGCTCATTCATCTGGTTATTCACTAAGGAATTAATTTTTTTGTTAACACTATGCACTTTTGCTGTAACTATCATACATGTTAGGTTTGTATTATTTAAATAAAATAGTTTTTACAACAGTATAGCATTTATTAAACAAGAAAACTGATGTTTGTTCTTTATTTTTCTTCTGAATGTGTAACTCTAGTATATCTCTTAAAACTATAGTTTTAAGAGATACACTAAGAGATATACTATCTCATATCTTTTTTTTTTCAGATCTAAAGAGAAAATTAGGAAAACTGTGTATATTTTGGCTGAAGATTAAAAATAAAATATCAGGAAAGCATTGTATTGTGGCACCACTACATATATTATGATTAACCCATATTGTAATCATCACTATTTCTAATTCGTTATCAAAATTACCCAACCACTCAGAGTGACGTGGGCCATCTTTCTCTTTCATGAGTGGCCATAAAACATAATCTAAGTCCATCCATCTGGCCGAATATACTGTATTATTGCCAAGTAGAATTTGAAAGCAAATTTTGTAAAATATGACAGCCTACCAAAAATTGGTCCCAAAAACAAATCTTGGGAGCAATCTTCTGTTTTGATACTTAACACATGAGTGAGTCAGTAGTTTAGCACTTTTTGCAGCATTTTACCATCAACAGAAGCCATGCAGTTATATGCAGGAATGAATTGTAAACAAAAAGGAAAGTCGCCCTCAAATATTTAGCCTGTAGGACAGACTTAAACTGGAACTTTAATAATCTCTTACACCCAGCATGCATGTAATGTTGAAGACAAAATTCAATTAAATTTAGCTTATTTATATAGAGCTAATTCAAAACACTATCATTTTCACAATACAGCATGGATATGAGGCTGTGAAGTTGCACTTTATAAAAGCCAGCCTGTTCCTCTGAGCTCTTTGGTCAGTAACTCATCTGAACATGCGCCACCTATAATGGACAAGCTATTGTCAGAGTGACCGAGGCTGCAGTTTTTGTTGTATAGCCACAGATGCTACAGAGTCAGTGAAGTATAACATTTGTGGTGAAAGGATCCTTCATACACTACAGCTTAGCAACAAATCTCCTTGCATTAGTCAGAAGTGTGACACCTAAAAAATGACGAATGCAAGTTTGCTGTCTTTGCCTATTCTAATGTGAAAAAAAAAAAAAGAAGTGTCGTGCAGAAAAATAGGCCAGTACAGGAGGCAATACAGTTTTTATTCATGAGTTTACAAACTTGCAATACAATTTTCAATCAAATTTATTGTAATTGTCCGGCTGGGGAGAGTTCAGTCAAGACAGAAGTTTCTCCTTCGCTCTACCTTTCTCATACCTAATCCAGAACAGTAAGTTAACATTTTTATAGAGAGTTGGTAGTTTTTGTAAAGAAAACTAGAGTTAACATGTGGGCTGATGCAACCATATTGTAATTTTTTGAAAGTACAAGTTTTATAGTTTGTTTTTGTGTCTGTAAGCCTCCTTTTAGGAGCCGTTAGAAACTGAGGATGATAGTGTAACGGGGTGTGGAGTTTGCGGACCCAGATAATAACCAGACAGCGAGAGGCGATTTAATAGTTTATTGAGCACAATTTCCGGATCAGCGGCGGGAGGACTCAGCAGTGACAGGATGCTCTGGATGGAGATATGAGCGTTACTGTGCGGTACAGGACGAAGGGCAGAACAGCAGACTGGAGGGTGATGGTACTGACCTCCTAGGACACAGAGGATCTGGTTCTTAGGCTCGGTGGGCCAGCCAGCACGCAAGCGATCCCAGGGAGGGGGACTTCGTCCTTGGCTGAGCAGGTAGGAGAACCAGCTAGTCCTTCTTGTGAACAGACTTAATCACAGTCAGGATGAGCAAAAAGGAGGTCAGAGCCAGGAGGTCAGAGAGAGAGCAGGTACCAGTCCGAGTTCCAATGACAGTGTCGTGGCGAAGGCAGAGGTCGAAACCAAAGGGTCAGAAGGCTGGAGAAATCCTAATCAGAATCCGAAAAGTAGATCTGGAGAAGAAAAGGGGTCAAAAAACAGGCAACCAAAATCCGACAGGGGCTAGGCAGAAATCAAGGTCTCACAGGATAAACAGGTTTAGCAGGCAGGCAAAAAGAACACTAGAAAATGTCTCACCAAAGGCTGGAACGAAATAATCTGGCATTGATCCTAGAACTGGAAGAGGCTTTTAAAGACAGGAGAACAGGTGTAACTGATGAGAGTGGAGAAGCAGAGGCAGGTGGAAATAATCTGATCATCAAACCAGGGCTGACGCCCAGAACCATGACAGATAGGACAATTTAATGAGCTACATTTATAAACACTGACAAAAGAAAGCTATAATAAATTTTCCCTCCGGGTTAGCTCTCAGCCAGGGACTTAAAAGTGACAGCAGGAGAGGACAGAATAGACAGGGAACATAGAGCTCTTCATTGGAAAAGTTCCTTTCTTCTTTTGGGTGGGTCATGAAAAAGTTTTCAAGTTTCAGACTGATTGAAAACTAACCTTTACTGAACCACATCCACAGAGGAACAACCCTAAATGATGATTGCTTTAACATCTTCCTCAACTTCCTCTCTTGTGATGCATCTGTGACTGACTAATGTTTTATTTCCTGTCATCCTCGTCTTTGTTGTCTGCGTTTCTGCACTTTCTTGGTGTTCTTCATGTTTGTGTTCAGTGAGACAAACATGAAGGGGACTGAACAGGTTTTGTACCCATCTGAGTAGCTTTAGAGGGTCTGCACAAATCCTGTGTTGGTGAGTCTGTCCATCCAAAACTAACTCTTGAAAAGTGTGGGGTAACTGGACAGGTTAAAAACATTTTTTAGCTTTCTGATTGATTAATTTCATCTGTGGATTAGAAGGGGTTATCAGACAACAAACACATTTCAACAAACACAGAGAACAAATTTATCATAATTTCTTTGTTTCATCCTCATAAACCCTGCAGCAAGCCGAGAACCGTTACCACAAGGCTTCTCAAGCGAAGAGAAGAACTAAGACGGGGCAACTAATTATCCTGAATGTCTGAATAATGGCAACTGAGTAACCAGATCGTGTCTATATATATATATAGACACGATCTGGTTGCTATATATATATATTTATATATATATTTCTTTTCTTAGCATCAGTCAAATAAATAAAATAAAAAAGAGACCAATAACACCTTTTCCTGTTAAAATCAGAGCATGATGCTTTAAAGCTCTGATTCAATTAATCTAGATAGATGCAGATCCAGATTGGCTGGTTTGCGTAGTCCTGTATGCAATTTTTGGCAATATGGTAAACAAAGAAAATCCAGCAGGCTCCAATGAAGATTTTTTTTTGTGACATAATAAGATAAGACCAAAACATAGGTTTTTGAAAAAGGCTCAGTCTGGCTCAGTCGTTGTGCTCTTGGACAAGAAACTTCACCCACTTTCCTTACAGATGGTAGTTAGAGGCACTAGTGTCTCCTGTGTATGGCAACCTCACATCTGTCAGGGTGCCCAGGGTAGCTGTGGCTATGATGTAGCTTACCACCAACTTGCCACCACCAATGATCTTGCAACCACATGTCATTCACCATGGGAGAATACACTAAATGTAGCGTAAAGGGCTTTGGAGTCCCTTGATTTGAAAAAGTGTTAAAGATGGGAAATTTACCATTCTTCCAATTTCCAGCAAATATAAACTGTGTTATAAGATATTTTAAAATTCTAAATTCAGATTGTGTTTTTTAATTTGTACCTGTTTAGACATTGATGCGCCGACAAACCTCGTCACTACTGAAGTAACTGAAGACACTGCAACTGTCTCTTGGGATAAAGTCCAGGCAGAAATCGAAGGCTACATGTTGAGCTACACATCTGCTGAGGGCTCCAGCTCAGATATCTTTGTAGGCCGTGACAGCACCTCATACAGGCTGGTAGGTTTAAGGCCTGGGGTCCTGCACACGGTCTACATTTGGGCCTTCAGGGGAGACAAAGTCAGTGAAAAGCCTTCAACAGAAGCTGAAACAGGTAAACTTTTTTTGTGAGTTCATTAATTTGATTTATTGCTGTACTGTTTGCAAGGTAATATGTAGCTTAATGCTGCTTATCCAAATCCCTGTCAAAGGTAGGAATAGGTATTGACTTTGTACTTTTATTGTTCAAAACATGTCAAAGATTTGCTGGATTTTAAAAAAATAAAATCTCTTCCTTTTTTTGGTCAAAAACAGTAAAATGAATCAATATTGACATTTTAAGTCATTTGCATTAACCTCCCTTTAACTAACAGAATGAAGCTTCAAACCCTTTTTAGCAAGGATTATTTATTATTATGAAAACAGTTGCCTGCATCTAATGTCTGGAAAGCATAAGAAGAGCTAAGTCTCAAAGCCAGCAATTTGGCATCTCTGGTTTTTCATTTTCTCCTGTCTGTTGAGCTTACTGTTCTCGGTGTGAGCAGCTGTTTCAGTCTGCTTGCATTTATATCTCAGGAAACGGTTAGCAAAATGACAAAGGTAAAAAAAAACAAAACAAAAAAACACCTTCACAACAGGATCAGAATTATTGTGGGCGTTTACATTCTAATAATGAGGGAATGAGTGTCTTGTTCTTTTTTTGTGAAGGTACAAAGTATTATTTATTCTTTTATAGAGTTAAATCTTAATTATACATCCTCGAATGTTTGAAAGTAGGACTGTTTTTTTTTAGAGATTCAACTTTGTGCAATCAAGTAAAACCACAAAAATGCTTAAATCGGAGGTAATCGGACTTGCTAAGTTTTTCTGAAAACTAGGAATGTCCTGACCTAATATTAAAATTGGATGTCCGTCTGATATTAGCCAAAAAATATCATCAGATTCTATTGGCAGGTTTTTTAAAATCTTTGATATTTTCATGCTAATGAAAACATTCTGTTTCTGTTAAATGTTTCTGTAACACCATAGTTAATTTTACATAGGACAGCTGTTTTCACATCCTTTGTTGTTGACGTTTGTTCCATGTTTTAGTAATATTAATTGACCAAGCCTATACTAAAATTCTACTGTATAAAACAAGCAATGATTCATACTAATATCGTATTGGGTCAATATCGGTATTGGTCAATTCTCAAATATGCTATATTGGAATTGCATTGGAAATGAAAAAGTTGCATTGGGACATCCCTACTGAAATCATTTCTTGATTTTTTTTTACTGATTTTATAAAATCAAATAGAGGCAGAAATTAACTCTGCTTTTAAAAAACAAGAGACAGAAAATGTAAGGGAAAAATGTATGTGCAATCGCAAACCACTTATATAAGTAATATGATGTTCTCATGAAAATTACATATAGAATTTATGCTGCTTTGCTACTAGTCCATTTTCCTTCTATGGTTTCATATGACACTGACCACAGAATAAGATTAGTGTAATGTACACTGTAAAATATAACTCATATAATGAACCCCAAAAACTTAAACTAACAATTTGCACTCAGTTTGTTTGAGCAAATTTACTCTAATCATATTAATAAATGTATGCCAATAGCTTAAAAAAAACAAACAAACAAACAAAACAAAACAAAAGAAAATACTTTTCTGGATACATTTCAATACTATAACCTCAATAAAATTCTCCAGAACTGAACCCATTACCTTCTCACTACTAGTCAACAACATTACAAACTGCACCACTTACCATGCAATGTTTCTTGACTCTTGAATATAGGTTAACAATGCTTACCCAACAGGGCTGCACAATAAATGTGGATCAACATAAAAATAGCACTAACAAACAAGAAAACATTACTACGATGGTTTATTTACAAGTGTTGTACTCATTATTCACATTGCACTGTTTCCTTCTTACAAGGTACTCTTGGTCTTAATGCAGCAGCAGAACAGTTACTTCTTGGTACATGCAAGCATTTGGAAGTACAGCCACAAATTTTTGGGTACACTTAGTTAGATATTTTTCTGTTGCATTTTCTGCTGTTAAAAAAAAGGTAGGATTTATTTATCTATATTCTAATTAATCTACCTAATATGTAAAGGTGATTTTTGAATGATTTGCATGGATTTTATTTATATTCCACCAAAATTATTTTTTATTTATAGTCATAAAATTATTGACAATTGATCTGACAATTGATTTTACTATATCAGAATATTAGATAGATTCATTATATGATATATATTCATAGGCCATGTAGTTCAGATAGTTATTAATGATGTTTGTTGCTTTTAAATTCAACTATTTCTCTAGTCACGGCTATTTTTTATTTCTGCATGAGAGTTTTGGAAGTTAGAAAAATGTCTCAATTATTTCTTACCCTGTCAACAAATACCTCTGTGAAAAGGGTTTAGAAGTTAAAGCTGTTGCTTATCGGTAAGTGATTAAAATTTGGTAAATATTAATGTTTACAAATATATTTGTCAATAAATTTACCTATAGCATTATGTGATGTGGAAAGTAAAACTTTAAGTGAAACAGGCTTTAATGGAGTCAAAAGTTGTCCCTCTTTTTCACAGTGTTTGCATGCTTTTTGATTAACATAGATATTAGCACTGACAATGCTACAGATAGAAATGTGTTTTGATGTCACAGTTGGATTTAACATCTGTTTGTTTTCTTAATAATACTCCAATTGGGTCACCTCGAGGAAGAACAAAATAAATTAACACCAGATGATGGCATTTGTTTAAATTGAAATTTAAATAAAAAGTGCATTGTTTGATCCAACTTTGACATCACCACTATCTTTGATCCCACTTGCACTGCAGTAGCTGTGACTCATCATGCATAGACATTGCTGCTCTATGTGTAGTTTTTATTCCTCTGTATGCTTTTTAACACTTGAAGTTATGTCTACTAAATGTAACTTCCTGTGCAGAGTTGGATGCTCCTACTAACCTCTCAGTCGAAGATGAGACAGATTCCAGCTTCAAAGTTTACTGGGATCCCACCCAAGCACAAATTGATGGCTTCATGCTCACCTATAACTCCTCTGATGGGTCCAGTGAGGAATTCCCAGTTGGATCGGACAGTTCTTATGTACTCACTGGCCTTAGGCCAGGGGTCGTCTACACTGTCCACCTCTGGGCCGTCAGGGGAAGCAAAGCCAGCAGGAAGATCTCAACGAAAGCTGAGACAGGTTTCAGATCTGCAACTCTCTCAGAAACACAGTATTTAATCATTTTAATGGATTGTGTCCAATCTATCAGTGTTGGACATTTTTTTCCTCCAGATGTTTCACAGTTTAAAATCAGTTAAACAAAATTATAAATTGCCTGGGTGACATGTTAAAGAGGAAAAATAATAACATTTATAGTGAGTCTTTGGATGTAAGCTAGCAAAAAGAGCTTAATATACTGTACAGTTGGAAAGATGTTTTCTACATACAAATGTAAATATTTTTTTATTTACAGCTTGAAAATCAAAATTAATCTCTGATTAAAACCTACATAAAGACTAAATTTACTCTGCAAAGTAATTTTGAATTACAAAGCTATTTCTGTTTTCTAAATCCCAGAATATTGAGTTGGCATTATTTTTTTTTACATTAACATACGTCATCTTAGTATTTATTAGAATCCCGCAAGGACTTACATTAATCAACTCTTCTGAGTATCTTCCTAACTCTTTATACAATAGTTTGCTGGAATTTTGTGATATTTTTTTTCACAAAGCTTACGTACTCTGTTTGATAGGCTTTTTTGCTCATTAGTTTTCCCTCACAAATTTACGACATGACACTGTTGTTATACTTTTTAATTATTAATCTATCACAATAACTAGAGTCATTTCAATTCCTGGGTAAGATCTTGCTTCAGTATTTTGACGTGACAATAGTTTTCCCATAAAGACATCTATTTTGTAAGGGGTATATGTATTTTTCCTGCAGTCAACACCTTATAGAAATGGTGCTTTTAACTCATTTACTGGTCGAGGTGTTCATAGACTTACAAGATCTCTGTTTTCTTTCATATTCAAAATACTCATTAAAACCAAAGCAAACAAATGCAACAATTTTAGCTTTTTCAGACCATCCAGCATGTTTCCTAAAAGTATGTATCCCTTCTTGCTTGAGATGCTTTTTTTTTTTTTACCAAATCTAATGCTTTAATTTTGGGTTTAATATACAAATATATTAAAACTGGTTAGATGTTTTCACACTTTATTTTATTTTCTTTAAGGGAAATCAGCCTATAATGAAGGTCCACAACATTCTTCATGAGATCTTTTTTTCCTGACTTTTACAGTATCACATGTGGCTCCAGGTGTTTCCTTAAAAACACCCGCAGGTGTGCTTTCAATGACTCAGATAGTGTAAAATAAATTTATCTGAACCTTACAGAGTCATGACGTTATCATCTGGGCTTTCTCACTTTTTCAAATGCACATTTCCTAAATTGAGAAAAAATGGTTAAAAAAGTAAGAATTCTCTTTTTTCTATCTTTATTCTGGCATTAATTAAATATGAATACATTTGGTAACCTTAAGAGACTAAAAAAGTGTTAATTCTAACTTAAAGTCAAGCAGTGGTGACCTGTATTTGTTATACATTAAATATATAAATCTGATTTAAACTGCATGTTCTAAAATGTTGTTAAAACATAAGTTAATTTAAGTTGAAATCTTTTGTCCATTTGCAGTTTGTCACCCATCTATTTCCCATAGTTTGCTTTACAAAACTGTAGATTGATACCCACTACTAACATGTTTCTTCAGAACTGGATGGAACAGCTAGTTTGAGATACACCTGAGCCCTGCTTCAATCTTTCCTGGGATCCTGTCCAAGCAGATGGCTACACCCTAAACATATAACTAGCTCGAAGGATCTTGTAAAGATATTTCTTTTAGGGTTGAAAGTAGATCTTATTTAGTAACTGGTTTAAGACCTGCATTCATCTGCCGTGTCTACATCAAAACTATAAAGAGAGACAAAAACAGAAGAGAAAACTCAACAAAAGCTGAAACGAGTTTCAGATCTGTAGTTCTTAGCTTAAAACAACATTTTGTAATCATCTTAATGACCGCATACAGAAATGCTGTTTTTTTTTTTTTTTTTTTTTTATTTAAACATAATAACTACATGATAAAACCGTATATTAATACACAACACTAACATCCTTTTTTAGAACTGGACGCTCCAGCTAACCTCATAACCAGAGACGTAACAGAGTCCAGCTTCAGGGTCTCTTGGGATCCGGTCCAAGCAGAAATAGATGTCTATATCCTGACCTACACCTCCCCTGATGGATCTATTAATGAAATTCCTGTGGGGCCTGATAGCTCCACTTATATGCTGACTGGTTTACGGCCTGCAGTCCTCTACACTGTCAACATCCAAGCCATGAAAGGGGACAAAACCAGCAAGAAAATATCAACGAAAGCTGAAACAGGTGTCAGAGCTGCAGCTTTTTGTTTAAACAGCATCACTTAATCATCCTAATTTTTTATGCCTTAATTATTTTATATATATAGTATTTCTATTTTTTTTACATTGAACATGCTGAAACTATGATATAACAGAATGATATATGGGAGATGTTTCCTCAGATTTAGAAAACAGATGGCCTCCCAGTATGGTTAAGATTTATAATATGTTTCATCTTGTCACTTACCTCTCTCTTATAGTCTGCTTCATAGAACTGTATGATAATCTTAACCACTAACATCTTCTAGAACTGGACGCTCCAGCTAACCTCATAACCAGAGACGTAACAGAGTCCAGCTTCAGGGTCTCTTGGGATCCAGTCCAAGCAGAAATAGATGTCTATATCCTGACCTACACCTCCCCTGATGGATCTATTAAAGAAATCGTTGTGGAGCCTGATAGCTCCACTTATATGCTGACTGGTTTACAGCCTGCAGTCCTCTACACTGTCAACATCCAAGCCATGAAGGGGGACAAAACCAGCAAGAAAATATCAACGAAAGCTGAAACAGGTGTCATATGTTAGATTTTGATTAACCAGTTTTCCCGTTGACTATGTCCATGTTTAAATCATTAAGGAAGTTGAATGACCTGTGATTATATTTGTTTGAAAAAGACAAGCACATGGTCTGCTTACAAACAGCCAAGAAAATGTGCCACTTCTAAATGTTCTATCGATCAAACCCTTTGTAATGTCCTTAAACCATCCGTTTCAGGTCATGCAGAGGAACACGGACCAAAAATATAGTCCCAAAATCAAGTCTAATTCCTTAGCTGTCTTGTCATTCAGACCCTCTGAGACCCCGTCCACATGGAGACAAGATTAGGTGTACCTCCAAAGATATTTTTCTCATCCAAGCTGTGTATCCAAGTATAGCCAGCATTATGGGAGAGGATAAACTATCAATTTTCAAACCGGGTTCCAGAGTGGAAAATTCAGAGAAGTCGATTTCATGTCCCACTGTGACGTTGTACCTCAACTTACCTCTGTAACTCGCATTTACCTCTTCACCACTGTGTTGCTGTGCTTACCTCGCTGTCAGCACATGCCCAATGTCACCGGGTTTGGCTGACATATTAACTCTAGCATCTTCATTGGTGCAGAATACACTTGTTTGGAAAACACTTTTTTAGAACCAGTTTATCAAAATGTACCTTGTTTATCTTTGTGTGAACAAGGCCTAAGATAATATTTGTAGCATATCGATCGTTCAGCCACAACTCTCTGTTTCATTTATGCTTTGCTCAAATATTCACACCCTGTGAATGTTTTCACATTTTGTTGTATGTGCTTAGCCCGTTCACTTTGATACCCCTAGCTAAAAACCCAAAAATGTAAAGGTCATGTTAATGGATAGAAACATAATCTGCAGATGTTGCAGATGCAAGTTATTTAGTTTATGTCTCCAGTCCCTTTTGTGCATCTGGAGATTGAAATATTTTCCCATATTTGTTAACAAAATAGCAAAATTTCAGCGAGATTGCACGGCCAACTTATGGGAACATCTAATTTGAAGTCTCGCTCCAATTCTTTTATTGTATTTTGGTCTGACTTCGACTTTTTAAACATGCTGATGACCTAACCTTAAGTCTTTTATAGTCTCTGTAGCACAGATTTCAATGTTCTAGTAGTTGCTTATGTCTACGTAACCTCCAAATGTCTTAGAAATTAGCACTTTCCTATATTTATCATGCTAAGAGATTTAAAATCTCTCTACAGCCTCTAGGGAAGCACTGGCTGATTTATATTCTTTTTTTCTTCTTCCCATTATCGCTGCTCACCTTTCCTGTTGTGACTGAAGAACAGCATTAGTATACTATGATACTGTCACAACTATCACCATGGGGATGGTGTAATCAGGAAGATTTGCAGTGTTAGCTAATTGGTCACATTTTGCATATTTGCCAAAAGTTCATTTTTGATCTCATCTGACAAATATTCCTTCCTGCTCTATTTGCAGTTCTCTCCATGTAGCCTATGGAAATCCTTTTGCTTTCTTTCAACTGTTACAACTTGCTTGTTATTTTTCTATTAACGTCAGGTTATGGTGTGCATGTCTAAGAGATATCTGGTTAACAGATTTCCCCTCTTGAGCTCTGCAGCTCCTCCAAAGTAATGGTGGGCATACAGTTGCTTTGATAACTGTTATCCTAGACTAGTTTCATGTAATTCATATATTAAAGATGTGCAACTGACTATTTTACAGCTCATGGAATATTGTACTACAATTAAACTAAAAATACATGCCAGACCTTTAAGGGTTTTTTGTGTGAAAAATGAACAGGGTCTGAACATTTTTGCACAGCTTTTTCTTGATGAACCACTTTATCTCTCCTTCAGCTGATTCTTGCAGGGTCAGCATGTCTTGGGTTAGGTATGAGATCTCTTTTCAGCCATTCCTGATGGCACTATAAGCAAGCTCTTAGAAACGTTTGTCTCCAATTTTAGAAAAGTTCATCAAGATATTATTACATTTGTTTTTATGGATAACTAAGCTCTGAATTCTCCAGATACATTTAGCTCAAAATCTTATCTTTAAAAGATTGTTCGCCGCAACCATTTTAACCATCAAGTAAGTTTCAGAAGCATTCTTAGTAGAATGAATGATGTCAAAATCCAAAACTTTCTTCTCATTTACATCTTCTGAGATAATTTTGGTAGCAGTTCATTCCTTATTCTACAACTTTAGTGAATGATCACTTTTACTTTAATATACTAGGGAGGCTTTTTATCTCATTGGAAAAGTATAAGATAGCTTTGATAAAGGAGAAGGGTAGAATGCCCCCCAAAACTTGGCTTTTAACCGTTTTAAAGCTTTTCCCAGCATCATATCGTAACAACATTCTAGCTTCAGTGATTTTAAGCATTCTACATAATGAGTCAAGGCATTTTTGAATTCTGTTTCTCATGAAAAGACAGAAGATTGGATTGGGTAATTGTTTCATTGTGTTGCCTAATTAATCCCTGCCTTTGCAAATTCTCCGGAATTAATACTGTAAAAACTGCTGACAGTATTATAAAGATTAAGCCCTGCATTATTTATTCTATGCAACACACCCGGATGTTAAAGCTTTTTTTAGTTACAGTACCCTTATTAAGCACATTCACTTCTTTACTATGCTCAACTTAAGTTAGATTGTCTGAATGTCATGATTTTTGTCTTAGCTGGCAGATAGAGTCCATTCCATTTCAAGCAGGAAATGGCAATAAGAATCAGTAAGAACAGTTTAAAACCGATGTGATGTGATGCAAATGACTTTTTTTAAAAAAAGAAGAGCTCTTACAGCAGCCAGGCATTTAAATTTTTTAAATTTATTAAATTTTTTGTGATATAAACAGCTCTTTCTGAACATAACAAAGGTCCTCAATAACAAATTGCTCAATTGAAGCTACAATCTTGACTGTTATGATTATGGAAAATCAGTTATGGTGGGATGGGTTCAGTTAACCTTAGACCAAAGTCCATTGAGGCTTATCAGACTGACTCAGTCCATCTATGAGTCAGTCTGGCTGGCAGGGCTAACTCAAATACACTTTTTGACCTCTAACTAGAACAGCTATAATTTTTGGTCTGTTAAGACATAAACTATCATGATTCCAAATCTAAGTTTATACAGTCTCTCTGTATGCTGTGTTGTTTAACTAGTCTAATCTCACTCAAAAATGTGGGGCTAATACTTATTAGTCCCATAAGAGAATTACTAATAAATAATGTATTTTACATGAGTAGTGCATCAACGATATTAACATCTCCCTCTAGATCTGGATGATCCTGCTAATCTCTTAGCTCAAGATAAAGCAGAGTCAGACTTCACTGTGTTATGGGAGCCTGCCCAGGCAGACATTGATGGCTACATGTTAAACTATAGCTCGGCTGAGGGCTCCGGTGAGGAAATCCCCATTATATCTACAGAAACCTCTTACTCGCTGACAAGCCTAAGACCTGGAGTTCTCTACACTGTCCATGTCTGGGCTGTCAAGGGGAACAAAGTGACCCAGAGATTTCAACAGTAGCTGAGACAGGTTGATATAATATAATAAGTCAATTTACTTTTAGCAACAATAAAAATGTCCTGTGTCTTGACATAGGAACCAAAAAGGTGCCTTTTTTATATGTCAGAACAAGTATCCACTTTAAAAGCTGTTTTGACTGGAAATTGGGAGTTGCACCATGCATTCAAAAGCTACCCGTTACTCATAATTAGTGAAGCTATTAAAAATTCTGCACAAAGCTGCCTTTCGCCCAGTGTCCTGGCAGTTTGTTACCTACTTGGCTCAAACATCGTTATATTTCCCGTTTCTGTTAATAAAAAAGTTAATTTGTTAATAATTTACAGCTTGTCAAGGAGCAGAACACATTGCATATTTATTTTAAGGTGGAAACAGTCGTCTAAAGCAAAGCTGAACATGCTGTCGGTTAGGTTTTAGGTGCAGTGACAGAAAAAGCACCACCTCACTGATAAAGATACCAGAAACATAGACTTGAAGCTTTTATCTGTAATAAAAAAGAAATTTCAAAAATGAATCTGGAAAAATAAAGTAGATGACCAAAAAAGATTATTGTGTAAACTATATTCAAACAGACTTATGTCTTTCTTATTGTTAGGGTTATTTGTCATGATGTCATGTAGGAAGACACCATATTTGGGGTGTAAGGGTTCTCCAAAGTGACATCTACAGATGTGCTTCTCCAAACTAAAAATGTTTATGATCATCCATCAGGAGTTCACAAAGCTAATAATCAGCTAATAATCCGATCTAACCTAAAATGGTCTTTGGTCATTTGTGACATCTCATAATTCAGTATAAAAATTGTTTTGCAGTTAATCTTAAAATTTCTGCAATGCTCTTAAGTAAAAGCTAGATCCATTTCAATTAGGCAGTATGTGGCAGGGCTACAGATTATGAACATCTCATTATGGATTCCATTAGTGGCTTCAGACCACAATGTACTGACTTCAAACACAAGTTATAGCTTCAAAGATCATGAAGGTTGAATAAAAGTATGTGTTATTTATATTTCAAGGAACAACACAATTACAAAAATCAGAACTCTTCATTTATTTAGTGATTATCATTTAGCCAATTTTTGTTCTTTGTCCCTCAATTTTTATTTCTTTTCACAGAAATCTAGTTAAAAATTCAAAGGCTTCTAGAGAGAAAATTGCTGATTTGTTTGGGATGCTTTTGTTCCTCCAGGCGTCGTTTTCTTTAATATTTTGATCCATAGGAGGTCAAAGCCCCCGTTGCTTTAGCTCGTTTTGTTGTATCAACCAAAACACTGCAGCATGTGTTTCAAATGAATTGTCAAAGCATTTCAATAAGGGCAGGCAAAGCTGCCAGCTTATCTGAAAACTGTAACTGAGCAGGCAGATGCTAGACGTCTTTGAGGCAGTTCATGTGGAGAAAGACTTGAAAGAAACCCCTAAAACTACTTTAAACTTATGTGGTAATGGTAGTCTATCAGGAAGGGATAAAATAAAAAATGTCAGTAAAATCTAAAACAGCAGGCATGATCAAATCATTCGCAAAGTAAAACCTTTTGTTGGGTGTTGATATTCTCCTGTTTATAGCAAATTCACTTGAATAAATAAAGCATGTCAGACATTTTTAAATATTTAAAGGAATAAGATAATGTTTGTCTGCTGTAGACCAATCTTATTATTATGAATTCTTGCAGTGATCGACTCCCCCAAGGACCTAAAGGCTACAGATGTGACGACGGATTCAGCTATTTTGACCTGGGTTCCTCCACTGGCAGACATTGAAGGGTACATCCTCACTTACAGAGATGAAGGAGGAAATTTGCAGGTACTTCTCTTTTCTCCAGTAATTGTGTAAATACTGCATGCCCTTACAATACCCTTATGAGTGTAGATCATGTTGCTTTGGAGTACAGGTGCATCCTTGAAAGGTTAGAGTTTTCAGTTGTTCATTATGCATATTTAAACTAGTGAATTACAGACTATTATATTTCTACTGTTTATTTCTGTAACTTTAAATAATTTTGCTCATAACTAAGAAAAATAAAAAATCACTGTTTTAGAAATTATAATAATTATATAAAAACATTAAAAAGGTCTATTATAAAGTTTGACCTGTAAATGACCTTGAGACTTGATCAAGACTCATTTTGCATGAAATACTGCAATGGTTCAGTGTCCCTCCAAGGACATTGGCCTGTGACTCTGCTGTGGTGTTAAGGATGCAGAGGTTCCTTTAATTGTGGCCTTTACCTTGTCCAAATTGTTGGCTCTGATATCTTCCTCAATCAGTCTCCATAGATTGTTGATGGTGTTTAGATTACTCAAGTTTATTTGACAATCAAGCACGGCGACACAATGGTCCTTAAACAGTGTATTGATACCTATTGAGTGCTCTGCTGCCAGATCAGCCACTCAAAAATCTTGTCAATAGACTAAAGCATGAAGACCTCCTAAATTTAATGGTAAACGGCTGCTTGGACTTCATAGAACACAAAGGACGAACACCTGCAGATGACATGGTTCCACAAATTTTCAGTGGATGTGGAGACTTCACATTGGACCCCATCCTACTTGCTCTCTGCCATTTTTCTCTCCCTCAAGGGTCTGGGATCTTGATTTTCACATAATATGAAAAACTAACATTGACCTGAAGAAGACTTTGAACCCTTCCCAAATTTACATCCTGTTTGATCTGTTAAGTGAGACATATAATCAAAGAGACACTTTCAAATATAGGAGATGAAAACTGTAATTCTTTCTCAATGCGACTAAAGATAAGAGTTCATCACCTTAATTTTGAAATCACTGATGAAACAGTACTGTAAAGTTAGAAAATGAAATAGGTCAAAAATATCAATCAGTTACAGTTTCTTGCTAATGTTTATCATAAAAATGTATTTAGTAATAACTCTTTAATACAGGCTCCATACCAGGGGACAGTACCAGTTCAAGAGGGACACAGGCCCCTGTTGGCCCCTGTCTAGAACCATCCATGCATTCAACTGTCATTCAGAGTAGAAGTAATCTACAATAATATTCACTTTTAATTTTTAAATACACTTATTAAAATGAATGTAATTTTTACTTGTTTGATTAGAATATGAAGCTTTTAATCAATGTTCCTTTTTAAGTTATTGTTATGTTGATGAAATTTTGAATGTCCCAAAAGCACAACCTTCTCTAAAATTGCGTGCTGGTGCAGGTGAATACTATGTACTCCAATGTTTTAAGATGAGTCTCTGGAAAATATTTATCCTTTTTTAATCTTTTAATTGCCATAAATTCCTTGCTTTGTAGAAGCTTTGTTATTGAGTTTAAGAGTTTTGAAATGCTGACCTCTTGTGGACACAGATGAAACAAATCGACTGGATAAGCAGCTCACTTTGCAGCTCACTAAAACAATTTTATTGAAACTTTCCAGTTGACTTCATGATAGGCTTATCAAAATGTTTATCATCAATCTAGATATTATAAAAATACACATATGATTACTAAGATTATTATTTTACTGTTTGCTTTTATTTCCCCAGGCTATTGAAAGAAGGCTTGAAACCAGCAAGACAAGCTTCACTGCATCCGACCTAGAGATGGGAAAGAGGTACATTGTCACCATAATTGCTTTTAGGGGCAGCAAGAGGAGTAGGGTGGTGGAAACCCTCTTTAAAACAGGTCAGTATTGTTCCACAAAAAAAACATCTTCTTACTGTTTATGATGATATTTTATCATTCAATTTGATTTTCATTTCCTTTGCTTTTATTAGTTGCTGTGCTGTACCCCTTCCCCATGGACTGTGTCCAAATAATGAGGAACGGCAATAAAAACAACGGCATCTTCACTGTCTACATTAACAATAACCAATCCAAGCAAATAGAGGTTTACTGTGATATGACCACTGATGGAGGTGGCTGGCTGGTATGAATTATTGGCTGACTTTACAGAAGAACATAGATTTTTCTCATTTAATATAATACAGAGCAATTAAAAAGCATACTTTGGGGTATTGCACTTCTGTCACACCTAGATGGTTTTTAATCATTAAACTATATATTTTTTTATTATTCTTAGATAAAGATAACATGAATAAATGAAAAAGGCATTTAATTAAAAATTATTTTTTTGAAGACCAATTCAACCTTATCTCAAATTATATTTGTTTTTCCTCCTGGAGCATGAATTTATGGTTACTGACAACATTAATTAGGATCATCTAAATCAAATCGACCCACCTGACTGTATGAACTTGGCTAAATGATCTTGAGAAGTAAAGCAACGTGTTCTAATCAAAAGTAATTAAAAATTATTCCAATACTGTATAAACAACTATTTCAAGAAAACAACTGAACAAAACCTTAGCTAAGCAGGCCTTGCTTCTCTTACTAAAGGACTGTTTTCATGATTGAGCATTAAGAAGGGGACTATGCAGAAATGAAATCAATGGAAGAATCCAAATCTTAACACATTGGGTAAATAATCTGCAGATTGTCGAGGCAGAAGGGGACTATTTTTGAACATTTGGCAAAACTATGGAGAGAAAACAGACTCAACTGATTCATGCAATACTGAATTTGTAAGCTGTGTAAACTTGATTGTAAGTTGGTTTGGTTATTTGTATGTGTAAAACATCATCTGTAAACTTGAAAAAAAATCTGCAACTCACTTCAGGGATTTGCAAATGTGTGCTCAAATGCAGACACAAATATTTAAAAGGAAGGAATACATAAGACAATTCCTCTTACACATACAGTTCATTTAATACATGTGTATAACTCACCTAATATGCACAGACAAAGCTTCGGTGTCACACAAATCGGATTACAAGTGTGCAAAGAGTTTTCTCCATCTAGATCTGGTGTGATAGGTTCAGGTTCTCTTCTGCTGTTTACACTGTTGTCCTCCATTGAAATCTCCAATTATCCTCAGCTCACACTTTGGTGTGATAGAATGAGGGTGGCCAATCTACATATGTTTTACTCATTTTATAAGGTCTCCCCTAGAGACACACACGTTCCTTATTAATAACTTTAAAAATGAACACAGTTATGATACAAGCTCAAAATTTATCTTATACAAGCAGAGGAAAGAGTTTAGCCTGCTTTGCTAATTTATTGGTCTTAAATGCCATAAACACACTGACTGATTGTGTTAGGAGATGGGTGTGAGAGATATGTTTGTCCTATGACTGCTATCCAGGCCTTACCTGGCATAACCCAGATTGATACATGTTGTACAGTTGAAAATTTTTACACCTACTGTATCAATCTGGGAAGGCTTCACTGAGAAGTGTTCACAAAAGGGACAGACATTCAGTACAGTTCTTTGGGCTGATTGGGTACCTGCCTCTGATGTCGAGCTTTTAGCCAATTACAGCAGCAGTAGCAGCTTGATTTGTTTCACAAGTAGCAGAGTTAACTAATCAATGAAATTCTTACCAAATCCAGTCAGGGGGAGCGTGCAATCATCTTCCCGACTTCAAAAGCAAAAATGGCATCCTTTGGCTCATTTTCCAAAAAGAAATAAAGTATATTCCCGCTAAGAAAGGTGCAGCCATGTGTGTGTTGCTTCAGCTTTCCACCTTTGGTTGACGAAGTCACGTCATACACCTCACTACATTCCATTGGTCCAAACTTTTCTTTACCAAGGCCAAACATATCTGCTGGCTCCTGGCAAGATCTATTTCTGAGAGTTTTTGAATTCACAAATCTTGTGACTATTCATCTTGCCTGCAAGGTAAATCCAGGTCATTTGGAGTCTCCTAAGATGAAGGATTTGATGTCCTACAACACTGGAAAACAGTAGATAGGCACCAGTCAGGATTTTGTGAGCCGATTGCCAATCACTGATCTCAGCATCAAATCCAAAAAAATGAAAACTCCAAATTCTTCAACTATTATTTCATGTGCATTGACCTTGATTTATTAGGTATCAAAGAGGAGATGAGAAGGTATCATGAATTGACCTATGTTTAAGAGAAGAAGGCAGTGGAGACAAGCTTTTTTGAATTAAAGTGGAAGATAAAGAAAACTATGGTGACAAAGAATGAAGCAGGAATGCTCTTAAGAGTTTTCTGGGTGGCCTTTATAAAAGCTGATCTTACCTCCAACGCAAACACTAACCAGTAGTCATGTTCTCTCCCCTTTCCGCTGCATTGTCTGCCCAGCAGGCTACTCTGATCCCTCGCTGTCATTCCTCCACCTCCAGCAGTTAGCTTCTGTAAGGCTAGCTGTAGACTCTTCCTGCTTATTCTCATTGACAGGCTTCTCCAAAGCGATGCTGTCCTACTCAGCAGTAGCCTCTCCCACGCCTACACCATACTGTTTACCTAGTAGACTTATCCGATCTTTCATTCCTTCAAACCTCTACAGTTTGCCTAGCTTCTCACGGTGAGCTGTAGCCTTTCCCTGCCCCAGAGCTGTTTCCCCAGCCGGCTTCTCCAATCTACTGTACCATTGTACTCCTCCGCTCTCTTCTTGAGCTGCCTTATTTATACACTGGCTTACAGTCTGCCCAGCAGGCTCCTAAAATCTACTACTGTGGTTTCTTAGCTTCAGGGGGCACCACTGCTGCCTGAATGCTGTCTCCCCTTACCTCTGTTGTTGGTAATTCATTCCCCTGTTTTGGGCATTTAATATGTAATGATCAGGCAAATAACAAGCTCTGCTGATTGACCAGTGCAAGTCTAGAAAAGAGTTAAATAATATCACTCTATTATTTCTTTCTCCCTGAAGCAATCCTGTAAACGAGAATGGCTCATAAAGACACAGTATGTTGTCACCATGTTTTAAGAAAAAAAACACAAGGGGAGCACTTCAGAGGCAGTCAGTGTAAATTAAGTTTCTTGGTGCCTGTAAGGCCTGCAATGCAGTGCATTTTATCCTCCCCTTAAATTCCTTCTTCTCAACCCTAGAGAGAGAAATAACATTAAAACTTAGAAGAAAATTCAAATTCCACAACTTTTCACTAGCATTTAAATTCCCCATATACTTACAAATCTGCAAGTGCCCTGGCAGCATTAGATGAGACTCAAAACCCTTCATAAACTTGTAATCTGTGTGCAACTTCAGTTTTGTCTGTGTGTATCAGGTGTGAACATGTATTTAGGGATTTGTATGTGCAGGAGTAACTGTGTGTGTGTGTAAATTTGTTTTATACTTGTTATTTTGAAATATCTGTGTGTGTGCAGTTGAGCTCACATTTGCAATAACTAAAGTAGATCCCAGCACTTTTTAGAGTTTACAAATGTTTGTTTTACACATACAAATATCCAGACACACACAAACATGTTTACACAGGTTTACACAGCTTACAAATCCTGGATTACGCGTGAATCAACTGAGTCTGTTTTCCTTCCGTACAAGACTAACACATAACTTCAGCTAAAGAATATTATACCCAGATTGAAAAATGTTGTTGGTGCTTTTCAAAGGCTGAGATTACATTTTAATTGTTTGGAAACATTTAAGTGTGACAAGGATGCAAAAGCAGAAGAAACCTGTAAAACAGCAAATACTTCTTCACAACACAATAGACCAGTTTTCACCACAGATACTATGGGGCATTATTTATGCCATTTTGAACACAAACTTTAGCTCTCCCCAATCTTGAATTAGGTCTTTTTAATTTTTTTTGTAATCCAATATCTGTCAGTGAAATCTTATTCTTGCTATTTTAAGGTTTTGCAGCGCCGTAACACTGGCAAATTGGACTTCATGAAACGCTGGAGGCAATACATAGCAGGCTTTGGCAACTTGTCAGAGGAGTTCTGGCTTGGTGAGAAATGTGGTATTTTTTTCTTTTTTTTATCTTAGTTGGGGAGGTGTATCTGCAAACTACAAAACATGCATATATTAACTGTAATTGTGCATCATATCCTCCCCTCAAATTCTGAATCTGTTTATCTGCTCCCACAGGTTTGGATAAGATATATGCGCTAACCAACACTCCTACACAGTATGAACTAAGGTTTGACCTGGGCCTGGGCTCAGAGAGAGCTTACGCTGTATATGACAACTTCAAGATTGCTCCGATCAGACAGAAGTTCAAGCTCACAATTGGCAAATACAGAGGGACAGCAGGTATGGTTGCATTTAAAAGACTTGGACTGTGAAAACTGGAGGCACAGCTTTGGTGAATTATATTTTTTTTCCTAACACCCACATACGGTGATGCATACTGAGACTATGATGGCAGATTTAGAAACAAGACAGATGGGGGCAGTAATGGAGGGATTTCAAGCCCTGTGTACCCCAGCTATTATGCAAACACACTTCAGCACTGTAAGCTTGAAAGCAACTGAGGTGGTTTATGAAACATGCAGGATTTGAATATGCAGCAAATCCACACAGACAAAATGAAACATTCTTATTACTTTATAACCCAGAGCTTGCTTATACAGCATATTCCACAGGACTGAATAATCTCTCCTTTTAAAAATATGGTTTAAAATACATAAGAAGGTGGTTACCCTCTAATATTTCAGAGTTACCAAAATCTTTTTTGATTGATTTTTTCTCAGGTGATGCTATGACTTACCACCAAGGCCAGCTCTGGACCACCATAGATTCAGATAATGACATTGCTTTGACTAACTGTGCCAGGACCCACAGCGGAGCATGGTGGTATGCAAACTGTCATTTGGCCAACCTCAATGGTAAATGGGGTGACAACAGACACAGTCTGGTGAGTGAACAAAGAGGAGATTCTACATATCTTAATTTACTTTATGGAATAGATAAATGTCATAAGTTCAGTCAGTTATATGAAGTAGATAAGAGTGTTGCAAGATAAATGTAGTTTTGCTCTTTATAAAACAACTCTCAGGTTGTCAGAATTAAAATGGTAAAATTTGGTTTTGAGAAGCAGGTCTGATTTTTGAGTTTATTTTACTTGATCATAGTTTTCCTATTTTTTTTTTCAACTCTTTTATTTCCATGAATATGTTCAAACTAAGGTCTTTTGTCAAAGTTGGCGAAAGCAGTTGGACCGATTATTAGAAGATATACTTTCTGTTTTCTGAATAAAAAAAAAATGGAGATATATATATATATATATATAGATATATATATATCTATATATATATATATACG
>JAUZNJ010070204.1:0-25832 GCA_034780135.1 Jordanella pulchra
TGTTCTTTTGAAAATAAAGTCTATTTATCTTTGGCAGGAAATTACAAGCATTATAACGTCATTTCCATTAAATCAGTGTAAAAAGGTCTTGAAACAATATTATCGTTTATCCCAATAACTTTTTGAGACAATTAATCGTTCAGCAAAATGTGTTATCGTGACAGGCCTAGACATGATAAAAGCTATTGTTGAAAAAGCAATGAGAAGTCTTGTTTTCAGCATCCACAAGTAAAGGACAACACAGACATATACAGTAGAAGACAAAAGACTGTCTCTGTCTCCAACTAAGAATCTTAAATTGTGGGAGAAACTCTCCCATTATAAAACAATGGTAGCAGATGTCGGGGATCTTTTCTTTAACAGGGTCAATACAGTTGGTCATATTTGATCACAAAAAGCAAATATATTTGTAGGAGTTAATTGTAGGACAATCGTGGAAGAAAACCTGATAAAGGCTGAAATAAAAAAATAAGTAAGACTGAGGAAGAAGTTCCCGTCCCAGAATGACAATAACCCCAAATATACAGCTAGAGCTCTAATAGAACTGCTAACATCGACGATTTGTATTAGAAGGACCCAAACTTAAATCCAATTAAGAATCAATAGTAAAGTATAAGATGGTGGAGTACAAATCCCCACTGTTGAGAATAATACAATTTCTATTTTTGGTCTGCTTGTCAGACTGTTAGAATGAAGATGGACAGCAGAAGCAGCTCAAAGGGTCTTTTGTAGGGAACTCTGGGAGATTCATGACCCATAGGAAGCTGAAATGAAGTGGAGACCACATTACAGACATTAGACTGAGCTTTTCTGCATGATTTTGTGTGTTTGGGAAGGGGTTTGCCAATGAGCACAAAACATAAAAAGCTCATTAATCACACATAAGAGATGTTCTTCTGTCTGTGCAGTCCACAGAATGACAAGGATTGTGTGTGAGTATTCAGGAAGCTGCTCTTCTTGCTCCAACCATTAGCCACTGATTTACATGGGGAGCAACTGTACTGTATCTAGCTCTGAGTTATGACTTCAATTACAGCAGCAGCAGGACTCACAAGCGTGCACAAGCTCACACTTAGGTGCTTAGGAGAGATAGAGGGGCACAGCACACGAGGAATCTCATTGTGTCGGCAGATTGGGCCGGACAAGGAAATGAAGCCCAGATTGGATTAGCTTTGACAGAAAAATGTGCCTGTGTGAGGGTCATAACAGAGAAATCTGGGTGTTTTTTTTTTGAGACAGGAAAGTAGCAACGGGCAAGAAACCTGACCTTGAATGCCTGAAACAGACGTGATTAATCAAAAGCCTTTTATGAAATTATTTTCTGTTTCATTGCACCCTCTCTCCAAATGCCTATTTATCACATACCATGACCTTCTGTGCTCCAGAGTGTGTGCAAAAGACTGACAGGCATCAGAGTGCACTTTGATTATTTGAATATGCGAAGTATAAACAGTAGACAGAACAGTCAAGTGGTCCATGCACTCAAGTGAACTTGTGGAAAAAAAAACTACATCCCCCTAGAAACAAAAAAAAGAGAGAAAAAGATTTACCCCTCTACCACGAACAACAACACAGAGGAAAAAAGGCTGAACAGCTGCAATACACTTATTATGCACGCAATAATGAAAGCTATTTGAGGAAAATGTAAATATAATAGAGAGAATAGTGCAGGGGAGGAGGTGGAGAAAAGTAGGGAATTATAAAATATTGAAAAATCACAGGAGTGAGAAAGAGGCTGGGGGCGTGAGGAGGGGAACATGCAGCTGAGTGGGAGTGAAGGGGAAGGACGACATTAGGGAGCTTACAAAGAGACTGAGGACGAAATATGGAAAGAGCAAGGAGAGGTAGTGAGTGAAGATGGAATAGACGAGACCTTAATGAAGATCGACATCTTCAATTTGTGCCCTGATGAGCGGGAATCTCCAATTATTGCTTTGATGTAAACACTATCAATAAAGGCTAAGCGGTAGCTACATTTGTGGTATGAAAGTAGAGCACATCCAGACCATATTAAATAGGAAGAAACACTTTATTAACACAGGAAGAGCATATGAGAATATAAAAAAAAGATGGTGGGGGAATTATATTCCCGACTCAAAGCAGCATTTACTCAAAGGAAAAGTAAAAAGAAGACATTGTGATGTTTAACTGTGTGAGTGAAATTAGTCAGCGGAGTGTAGGTGCAAGAGAAGAAATGATGGGAAAAAAAAAAAAATCAAAGTGGGACACCTCCCCCCCCAGTTATAACCATCATCCTTCTAACTCAGCCAATAACCAGACGGTCTTAATATCCCCTCCTTGCCAGACTCACACACACACATTTGCTCACACTCGAATAAGGATAAAGGAAATACAAACCCCTCATTGATCTCCCCAAATTATCATTAATCCAAATAGTACTTCTATTAGAAAGGAATCTGCATAATTAGTTTGGGACATTTTTCCTCTCGGTGTTTGCCTGTATCTTACTGTGTGTGTGTTCTTGTTTACGGTGCATATTTAGGATCGTTTTTGGTATATTTACCAACTTGTGGGGGCGTCAGGCCCTGTAGGGACCTAAGGCTGGTCTCAATGTGGTGGACCCCCATTTTTAATGTTAAGGAGTCTGTTTTAAGGTAGGGTGTGAATGTACTTTAGATTAGGAATATATTGGTGTGGGTTTGAATAAATGTGATGGTTGAGTATAAATGCAGTAACCAAAATTGATGCAAATCATTGTAATGTCCTAATATGGATAGAAACACAAACCTGTGTCTGCGTGTGTCTGTGTAGTTTGGGGTTATGAGTAGATAATATTAGATTGTGTACCAGAGTCGGGGACTTCCCTGGTGATCTGCCATGCTGAACATGTGTTTGCCATTATTGCATTTTAGAAAGAGACAAAGAGAAAACTCAATCAGCTGAAATCTAATCATTCCTGTGCTGTATGTGAGGCTTGATATTGCGTTTCTGTGCGTTTCTGGGCATCCTTTGGAGTGCTGGCTAATATCTAATCATCTTCCATCATGCTGGATAATTACACTTTTGCTTTGGGAGGTAACCCCACAGTGTGTTTGCATGTTTTTGCAGGAAGATGAGGCTTGTACTCTTGTGTGTAATAGTTTTCAGCATGTAGTCTTTGGTGGATAATTCAAATGGCCTATTGCTGTACTGGGTAAGCTTTACAACAACTGTAAAAATACAATACAGTTCATAGTAAAACTATTCATACTGTTTGAACCCTTTGCAAATTTACAAGCTTCTCTTTATTCTGTTCTGAATTTATGGGATCAACCAAAGCAATGTGGTGCATAATTATGAGGCAGAAGGAAGGTGATACGTGGTTTGGCTTGCATTTGCATTCAGCTCCCCAAAGTGAATAATCACTAAAACCACCTTTTATTTTGATTACAGCTGCTACTATTTTGGTGTATAATTCTTCTAGCTTAGCAAATCTAGAGAAATAATGTTTTGCCCTTTTGTTTTTGCAAAATAGCACAAACTCAGGGAAACATTTGCCAGTTTAGGCTGTAGGTTTATATGAGGAATGTGTAGAAAAAAAAACATCTGCCGCAGCCTGCCACAACTGTTTTAAAGGTATTTAATCTGATCAAGTTTCATCAACTCTCATCCGCTTTATTGTCCTTGTTGAAGAAAAGCATAATTACAGCATGATGTAGCCACTTCCATTTTTTATACATGGTAAATATGTGTATAGGGTATATTTCTTTCTATTAAAAAGCAATTTACATGTAGGTCTAATATAGCACTTTCTTCAACCTTTCGGACGTAACTTCTACACAGCTGACGGTAAACACTGTCTAAGCAAACAGCAATGGAAACACATTCTCCTCAGCTGTGGAACTCCTCTAGTTTCACCTCTTGATTCCATATTTGATCAATGTTCTAGTTGCTCAGATTGTCCTTTTGGGTATGTGTTCTTGTCTATATGGCCTTGCACTTGTGGCCTTCACTTTTCTTACTTTTTATGTAATAGACTGAAGTGTGCTCTATGAAATGTTCATAGTTATGGATATTGTGCTTTTGCTTAGTTCTGCTTTTATCTTCTTTACTACTCAATGTCCAAAAACATTCAAGCAGGAGAAGCACTGCAAATGCAAACACAGTGGGGAGCTCTTTTTGTTTGACTCATGAGACTTGGCTTCAGGGGGCATGCAGCTAAATCAATTTGGATCAGGGGGTGACTCCCTGGGAGGCAGTTTGAGGAAAATATTACGCTGACCACCTGATTTTTTCTGTGAGTTTGGACCGGCTTTTATCTACATCCAGCACTCCTCTCCAGCTAATTTAAGAAGCGTAGCTCTTTGGATCGGGGTTTTGGTTTTTAATGCCTGTTTTCTCCCTTTGCTTTTGAACTCCCATAATATTTTAATGAGAACAGTCATTATGCGATTCAAAAACGTATATTATTAGGTGTATGCACTTTCTCTTGAACGTTAGATGGCCGACAAAGATGTGTTGGAGCAGCATAAAGCTGAGAGAAAAAGCTTGATTCTGTGCGTCATGGGTGAAAGTATTTTGCATGCATTCGCAGCAAGCACGTTGCTCTCTGAGGCAAATCTCCAGAGCCAGGGGCATTCGAGCAGTAAGTTGAACATGCACTATAGTATGTGCATATAGTGTGTTAACCCCTATGTTATATAGCTGGTCACTTACACTTCATTACTTGCTTTCTCTGTTTTGGACCTTTTTAAGGGCAAGATTAAAAATTAAGCAGCGTCATTGAGCCAGAACTGGTTAACCTTTAATAAAAAAAGGAAGATTATGGACATTAAGGACATTACATTGGGAATAATAAACACAGAGCAGAACATATTAAATAATATTTCTGATGAAGATGTTTAGAATACCTGAATTTATTTCCATCCAGAATTATCAGCTACAAATATAAAACATAGATAAATCTATATTTTATTTCAAAAGCATAGTAAGGAAAATACCTTCTGCATTAGGAATAAAATATTTTTACCCATAGTCACTTGTGGTATACAAAAGGGCCCCCGTTGATTTTAAATGGCCTCCTTTGGCAACAGAAAAACTTTAGGAACTTTTCTATTCAGTAAAATTGTACAAGGTATAAGCAAGCAGTGAGAGAAATATTTAACCACAAAGCACATTTTCTTTAGTTGGACCAAAGTCCTTGGTCCTCTGTCATTTAACTCATAACCTCAATTCACCCAACAGGTTTTCATCATGTTTCCTAAACATTTTCCTAAGTTAATTTACATCTAGCACAAGTTTACCCTTATTTAAAATAATGCAATGACCCAAATCATGGGCATCAACTGAAATAAGATTCCCATTTTCACATTGCGGTTTAAAATCTGAGTCTAGAAGAATATTTTGTTGAATCTTATTGTTAGTTACTTGACATCTCAGCACACAACATCCCTGCATGTCACTGATTTATAACCCTGATCATACATCTACTGAAAGAGATTGCCTGGTTCTAATTGTTTCAAGGTAAAGAAGTGTCATCTTTGAAGCCTCCGTGTCTGATGCACTAGACTGTTGATTAATTTCCTGAAGGACCTGAGTTCAAACAAAAAAGGTTATGTAGGGTTTAGGTCAGTGGACTGCTTGTACACCTGCAGAAATTCTGGCCTCTTTTTCTTTGAAACTCATGCTCACTTTCTTCGCTTACAATGAAACAGTCATCATTGCTCTCCAAAGGTGGCAGCTAAACAAACAGAGAGCGGGGGAAATGATTGATGCACTCAGAGGTAACACCAAGGGTCTTCGGGAAAACTAACAGAATTTTGGGAAAACCGTGAAGAGATTTCCATGCTAGAGTAAAGTATCTTTAAGGGGACCAGGAAGAGCATTTGAGAACACTCATCAGAGGCTTTAAAACCTAAATATTTCTATAACAAATCCTATGTTTTGAAGGATGTGTTCAATGGTTTTGAATTCTGGATTTGCTCAGTTGTTGCTTTTGTTAAGCCTGTTCGCTGTCATTTTTGTGGTTTAAATGAGTTATTTCCTGGTCTGTATAGTTACTAACATTTATTATTTATAACCTACAACGATAATTGCCTCATTAAAACCAGTTGTGGGTGTGCAGGTGGGGCAGTGGTTAGCGCGCATGACCCATGTACGGAGGCCTTAGTCCTCGACACAGGCGACCCAGATTCCAATCCCACATATCTCTCCCCCTCTCTCATACCCCCTTTCTTGTCCTACTGTCTAAAAAACGCGCCACCAGTGCCATAAAAACTCAAAAAAACAAACAAACAAAAAAAACAAAACAAAACAAAACAAAAAACAGTTGTGATCATTAACATTAATAACAGGTTTTGATTAATGAATATAGTAGCTTAGTTGCTATCCCATTTTAACTTTCAGCACAGCGGATAGCTCCAGTCATACTGTATAGGTCCATACAGTAATTGCATTTTATTCAACCCTGGGTGTGGTGCTGGATTGTAGATTTATTTTTTTTCTTTTATCTTCATCAGAGCATTAGGTCACATTGACATTATCTCCTCATGTGCATTACCAATATGTAGAATGTGTGTTTTTGTGAAAAATGTGTATGTGTGTGTGAGTGTAGGTGTGTGTGGGTGCACATGTGTAAGAAAGAATACATGTGTTCAAGTGTGACTGCTGCTAATTGATCTAATGAGTGTTTTGCTGAGCAACAGGTGATGCAAAAATGGTGAGCATCCACCAACAGGAACATAAATCCGTGTCTCTGATTAATCTCATTCTTAGGCTCATCTAATCGAAGCATGGTTCCAGTTGGTCCAAGAAAAGTTTTCTAAACTCCACATGTTTACATACATAATGGTAGGGCAGAAAAATATTTCTCTCACATATCTCAAAAACCTTTTTTGATATGTAAAAACACTGGTTCAGACGACTTGGCAACTCCATAAAAGCCACTTTTACTGTAGTCAGTAAGCTCAGGAGATATCACTTTTATCATCAAGCTCACTGACAGAAAACAGAGGATTTTCATCCTCCCAATTGACATGTTCCTAAAAGCAATGGGTCTCTGTGCCAGGTTACTTTTTAACCTCAAATAAAAAGGAGATCATGGAGAACAAATTGAATATTCATATACACTTCAATGAGTTAGTAATGATTTAAACAGGAGTTGGATACGGTTTTCTCACAGGAATTATTACTGGTGCCTATAATTTTACTCACTGAATAGTTTGTTGAAAATATCTATTTTAAAGCTGACTTTTCCCTAACTCTAAATAAACATAAAAATTAAGGCTGAATTTTTCTACAGTATGACATTTTTCTGCTGTGACAAAAGATGGCTTAATTTTAAAGCTTCCTAAACATCTTCATCAGGGATAACCAATCCCATCCAGCAGTTATACCTCCTACCTTTAAAAAAAGATATGAGCCTAATTCATCATCAATATAAATGAAGGCTAAACAACACAAGAACATGGCAAGACCTTGGTAACCACCAAGATAAAAGAATTACTCACTCACTCAGAGCTTGATGAGAAAGTGGCATTACACACAGAATGATTGCGCCGTTATGGTAACTGATTGGATTTCTCCTGGCAACTGATCACATCGCCACAGAAACTGATGGCATTACCAAGGTAACGGATCACTTTGTCAAGGAGACAGACTGCTGGAGATAAAGCAGGACAAAAGTCTGCCTGTGTGAATGAATGTGGGTTTTCTTTAGATTTTTCTGCTTAAGATTAAACAAAGTCAGCTCTGCGAATCGGGTTAAGTGGCATAAATGAGCATTAAGGATGATTGCTAAGGAGCTAAGGAGAGGCAGTCTGTTCTGGGTCGATGGTTAAGGTTCACACATTCTATTTATGAGTACTGTCTCTGTGGCTGTGGTTTTATTATAGGAAGAGTTTAATTTAAATGATAGAAACAAGTAAGGCTGCTAATATTCGGTCAATCTACAACAGCACTTCTTTGAGAAAGAAAAGTCTCTAGATGAGCCATCAAACCTGACTGAAGAGTTGCTGGGAAAACAAGGTTCTAATAAACAGACAATCATTAAGGTTATTGAATTTGGTTACTGTATGGCCCCACATGTTAAAGGAGTAAATAAAAATGCCTCTGAGTGCTTTGCTTTGCACAGTCCTGTGTATATATTCAGATAAATAACTGAAGATCCCATAAATCACAGTAATATCACCACGGTGTTTCACTGCAAGGACGGTATTTTTTAATTTGGTCTGTGTTGATTTGCACCATTGAATTTCCCACATAAAAGTTCAATTGTGGTGCATAAAAACTTCATAAGCATTTCAGTCATTGATGATTTTCTGTTTGGTTCAGATTCACGGAGCATGCAACAACAAGTATCCTGGAAAAATAAGAACTGTGCTTCACTGTAGTTTCTCTACGGTTAACATGGGGCTCATTATTTGCATTTTTGAGTAATTATCCACTTGCCAAACCTTTCAGCATGGCTTGAAAACCTTTATTTGATGGGTTTGCAGATGTACCATTCTCTTAAGACTAATCAATAGTTAAGTGCATCTTGAAGGCATTCAAAGCATGAGCAGTATTTATATATGTTAAAGCTTTTCCTTAACCATGACCTGTCTGGTGTATTATTTGGTCCACATGCAGAACAATATTTGGTAGGTAGTCTGTTCTGGGTCAACGGTTAAGATTGCAAGTACAGCACAGTATCTGTGCCTCTGTATCCTAGTCCATTTACATCTGTTTTCATTAGTGAACAGAGCTGAATCAATAGTAGCACAAATGAGACTCTACCTATGAATGACCCTAGCTCATCGTTGGAGTGGAATTGATCATCGTGGCCTTCCTTTGAGTCCTGTGCAGTATCCAACATATAATCATCTAAACTGAGAGCATGCCTACCTGCATGCATCATGCTACAAATAGATCAGTGGGAAATCTGTTACAGGATTGGAGGGCGGAAACTTAAAGTCTGACATTTCTGATATAATTTTTGCTAAATCCAATAAGTTCAACAGCTGTGATTGCAGTTAACACTTTTCTTTGCTAATCTCAGTCAAAGACTTAAGAATTGTGGTTCTATTTTCAATAATAGGACGACTTTCAGCCTGAGGCACATTCACCTGAATAAACGAAGTATCATACTGCTGAAGCACAACAGGCTCTGGTAAATTGGGCAAGTGTGAGTTCTGCTGAATGTTTTTTATGTTGTGTTCTTCCTCTAATTAGGCTATGTCTGAATGGGGTTTTCTGTATGTTTGAGTGAGATGAAAAATAAAGATACCAATAAGGGTACTGTAGACAGTTTAATGTCTCCATGGAGGAAAAAAGGTTCAAGGACAGATCTCTCCCATTCTTCATCACTCTTCCTAACTCTCTCTGTCTCTGTTGTTTGCTTCAGTCTTGCCCACTGCCTTCCCTCAGTGTTCTGTTCCTGTGGGATATTTGGCAATCTATTCGCTGCACTCCATTAGCAGACTCCACCCTGCTCTATCCACACAGACACACACCCAGAGACACTACAATTAGAGGCTAAAACAGAGACTAAGCGCAATTAGAGCCACAAGAAATCCTCTGAGTTCTACTAGACTCATCCTGTGTGTATATGTGCATGTTAACCTGTGTTTCCTATGTAACCTAGACTACTATTTCCAGGTGAAGATCATTGTTTATTAATTTGTTTATAAATTGTAATGGAAAAGAAAGACTACAACACTGCTGTTAGTATTGATTATGAAAACGTGCTTTCAACTTCACTGAAACAATGAGACTTAATATTAAGCATGGATCTCAACAGTGATGCATCTAAAACTTCTTTCTCGGCATTATTGGATCTCTGTCTTGATGACTTTGGTCGTTAAACCTTGAAAAATTGCAAAAATGGTTGACAGTCTGGTCCTTTGGTAAATTTGTTCAGATCTTAAACAGGATGTTGGAAATAAAGTCCTTTAAAATCTGAAGAAATAATTTTCACATGTGGGGTTCAATGGTGTTCTTAGTCCAGTTTTTCTCAATGCCTATGAGCTTCCTCTATATCAGATTATGAACAACAACATGAAAACATGTGTTATGATATTTATGCTGTTACACTACATGATCACAGCACATAGGACGGGCTAGAATCTCCTAAAACTGTATGCAAATGAGTCTAAAGCCATTAATTAGATAAAATGAATGCAATGTGACTCAAAATATTAGCTCATTCGCAGAGTGAATTTGTGAACCAAGTTACTGAAATTAATTCACTTTTCAGGAATATACTTTAGATTATTAAGGAGCAGCTGTAGAAGGTATAGACAAGTGTTGGACAGAAACACGTTAAAAGTTGCTAGCTAAGTATGAACCAACCAACCAGACCAATTAGGTCATCAGAGATTCGCTTAATCAGTGTTTGGGGGACTAGAACTAAACAAAGGGACAAAATCAAGTCCTTGAAAACATGACGTGTTTAAATTTGTTCCAAGTTTATTTTTGTATTGTTTAGCTACTTATTTTAAACTAGCATTTCATATTTTCTATATATATGAGATGATTAATGTTAACTGTCTTGCCTCTGTTACTGTTTAAATAGTGGCTGTATTTCTTCTCCCTTGCAAGGGGCTATGAAGCCTTACCTGGTTGTAGGACACTGATGCCGAGCAGGTTGGAGGTTCGGTTGGCCACTTTGCTCCAGCTATTGTCGTAGTTCCTTCTCCACAGGATGGCAGTACACTGATACTTTCCCGCCTCACTTCGCCCGGCTCGGGTAACAGACAAACGGAAGTTGGTGTTGGAGTGTGAGCGGTCCACGGTGGTGCGGGTGCCCAACCCAAGCAGCTGTTCTCCCCACTGAAGGGTGCCTTCGCGGGTGAATGTCACCAGGTCTTTGAACTCTCCCTGATCCTCATCTTCAGCTTGAGCACTGGCCGGCATGAAACGCCAAGTGACAGATGTGGGGACTCTGGGGTTGTGGCGTGGCTTGACCAGACAGATGAGGTCAAAGGAATCTCCAAAGGTAATAGATGGAGTCCGCGATGAGGCTGACACCATAAAAGAAGACTCTAGGTGGAGGGAGAGGAAGAGCACAAAGGGTTAAGATCATACATAGGCAAATGTCTATTCTATTAGTTTTATTGGTACTGCTGAGTGCCTCTGACAGAGATGTGCAGGCTTGTGCATGTAATTAAGTCTACTCTTTTTTTATGCGAAGAGCAAAATCTCTTCCTGGAGGCAAGGCTGTTAAAAGGAACAAAGCCCAGTGCTGGATAAAGACAGACAGTATTGAGTAAAGGCACATTGACCTTTACTTAAAGAAGATTTAAATCTTCTCAAGCTTTTCTTGTTACAGTCAAAGTATTTAGAGTACTATGTACTGTATGTGTGTCAATAAGTAGCTTTTGTCTTTGACTCTGGGAGTGCTTGAAAACACAGTGATGCATGAAGAAAACCCGAGGGAAAGATTTTCTCTAAGCACCAATACTCAATATACTTGGAGCTCCCCGGCAAGCCTAAACAATCCTCATTAGGCAAAAACATTTGACAGACTTTGTAAAGCCAAAACACACATTTGTTGGGGATCAGGGTTGAGAGAAAGAACAAAGTCTAAAGACAAGGCAGATCAATAACAATAACACTGCTTAACTCCTCCTAATTTTGAATATGTTAAAGGTTTTGCTCAAACTTGATATACAGTACAATGAAAAAGAAGATTAAGGTAGTGTTTGGTCCTGTCAATGTATTTTCTTGAGACTTTGCAGATTCCTCCATTATGTTCTTGTCAACAGCCCTGTTGTTGCCTTTAGTATGTCCTCACCCTGTCTTGTCCTCTGACAGCCATCGACGGTGCTCTTCAGGGCATCCAATCAATGACTCCCTGTCCAAACTTGGCTGCTGCTGGGATGACTGCCTAAGGCTATAATTCCCCAACAGACAATACATCTCTGCTTTCACTCAATCTCTCATTCCCTGAAACACTTTTCTCATCTATCCATCTGCTTCTTCTATAACCCACTGTTTGGAATATTATGTCCATGAAGATACATGATACAATGTGACATACCAAAAGGTTGCATGTTCATGTAGGCTTCTAGCTCATTGTCTTTTATTCAGGTCCCTTGAACTTTCCCACAATCCCATCAAGTTACAGTAAAACTACAGACTCCAATGTATTTAGTTTAGATTATATGCAATAGATGAACACAAAGCAGCACAAAGAATGTAAGGGCACGAAAGTTGCTCATATTTAGTTTTATTTTAAAAGTCTGAAGAGTGTGGTACATATTGTATATAGGTTCACCGAATCATAATATTGTAAAAGCGCCTACTGTTGCAATTTTAGCTGTATAACATTATCGCTTAGTTTGCACATTTAACGCCTGAATTTTTCATTCTTTGTAAGTCTCTACAGCTGTGTCAGATCAGGTGGAAAGCATCTAAGAGTCGTGTTAATTGGATTATATCTGGACTTTGACTGGCCTATTCTGACAAACTATTCAGTAGGGATATATGTTAAAGCCCACTGTCATGCTTGAAGTTTAATCCAGGAAACTTGGAGCAGAAGTGTTTTTTCCTCCTTTTATTTTTTTTTAAAAAAGAGCAGGTAATGCGACATCAGGAAATGACAGATACAGTACAGATAGAGAAAGCTGGAAGACAAATCTGAGTTCAATTTGCATGGGAGGGTTTGGTTCAATAAGGCTTCAGCTGAAGGGGTAAAGTGAGAAAAATGAGGCCCAAAAAATAAGAACACATTGACCGTCACACAACAGTGCATATTCAAAAAATCCTTTGATCAACAAGCATTGAGGAGAAGAAGAGGAGGCAACGTGCAGAAATTTAACCGAAGAAGGATGAGCAGCTTTGGACTTCTACCTCATTTGCATAATGTGTCCCTTGTTCCTCTAACTAACGTTGTTCTTGTTGCTCCAACTTGACAAATGGCCACTTAAAAACTGACATCCACTCTCTACAGTGCCTCTCTGTGCTGCTGCAGGGAGCTAATCCCTCGATCGTGCGACTGTGGGAGCGCCTGGTGCTGTGGTCTGCCAGCTCAAAACTGCTCTGCTCCAGTGGCTTTCCCATCCTGAACTGTGGATGTTAAGCTTAACTAAGTGGTGATGGAGGGGACTCACAGACTGTGTAACATATTGCTTTGGCATTTCCATTCTAGTAATTCGGACTAATTCATATTGGTGTATACTTGTGTGGTTAGGTTTATCTTCTGCGTCATGGGAAGAGCTCTTGACATGAGGCAGGTAGTGTGAAAGTCTGTTAGAGTGTGTGTGTCTTTCATAATTGCTTTTCCTCCCTAAACATTGCATGAATAAACCATGGGATGTTCAACTATGAGGGCTGCATGTTTTCTGAACCGTTGAACAAGTCACAAACTACATACCTCAGTTTGATTTGGTGTTGAAGTAGCAATTGTTGACCAAGTCAGGCTGTTTACAAGCCCCATTGACTTCAACATATTAAAATACAGACTATATTGCTGCTACTTAAAAAAGAAATGCAGTCTAAAATAGCCTTAACTCCCATTCACGGAGCTACTTTTCTCACACACTCAGAGGGCAAAAAAAGAAATATTCTCATTGATGTATTTTCTCAATAAACATTTTAATGGCACGGTAATTACTATAACTACTGTCTAGCTTCAGGTATCTGGTATTTTGCTGGTTGTTTTAATAAAGTAGTGTATCAATGCTTTTTCTTTATAATTTCTTTAATAAATCTCAAAACTGATAATTATATTAACACATTTAGCTGTTAATACTGATGAAAATAGCGTCTAACCAACATTCAAAATTTAGCTTTTGAGAAAAAATTAAGTTATAAAAACAAAAGAAACTATTTTTCACTATTACAGAAAAGCCCTTTTCCAGACCTAACTCCACCAGTGGGAGAAATGGGGCACTGGGTTGTATTTTTTAGACTTAGTTTTTTCCTATCACAACAAAGAAACACATTTAATTGTTTCGAAGAACACTAATCTTGTTTTATTTGTTTTTGAATAAGAAAAAAAGTTAAAAAATTGAAGTTCTGTTTAAAATCTCTGCTAACAACGGGAGCTGAAAAAACAACAACCATCTGGTTTGACATATAGTTGTATCAAGTGAACAAAGAGATGAGTGAAGTATTGAGGTAGTATAGACTAAATATAGACTATTCTTCCTAGGACGGCAAAACAAACAGGACATACCAACAAAACCACAGTAATCTTTTTTCTCAGCAAATGGGTGTACTGACCAACAAGGAAAAAATTGGACAGCATCTGATTTTATCGCTTCCCCAAAGACCAAGAAATGCAAGCAAGAGTGAAGAAACAGAGCAGGCAATCGACTACAACGAGCAGAATTTGCAGCGAACACTTATTAAACGGTTAGTTGTTATGCTCATTACTGTAAATATATTTTTCATTTAGACAGATGTGGAATTTTAGAGTTTCATCTTTTAGAGTTTAATCTTTTAACAGACATGCAGAGCTTTCCCCCAGTGTAGTATAAGCCTGGCGGACTGCTAGGTTTTACTCCCTGCTGCCAGGATAACACAAAATAGCTCTAGGCAAGTCATGGCAGGCGAAGTTTGGGATGCACGACAGATGGCAGCCTTGTATCAGTGAAAAGAAGCTACCATGCAAATAATGCTCTCCGACAACAAAACTTTTTGCAATGTTGCACCATTTTAACACGCCATTTAAATGTTCAACATATCAGGTTGGCAGATTCTCCACTTATTTTGTATTACATCTCTTTGGTAAATATCTTGCTGTATTGTTACGCTGCATGCAGGTAGTGTTATGCCGTCCAGCATGGTGACATAAACAGACAGCGGTGTGACTGCACATCCTCTATACCTCAACCATGTATGAAGATTAGTTTTTATATTGTCTTTGTTTAGAACAGCTAAATAAGATTATTAGTGTTTTTTCTGGCAATGCACTGACAGTATTAAGCATCTAATGCAGTAGAGTGAATTTGTTTTTTTTTTTTTACTTGAGCATAGAACATTAGTATGTCTGCTAGAAAATCCTTCAGATCCTTCAGACAACCGCTTAGAAAATATTCAGTAATTACATCAAGGACTGTCCCAAAGCTCAGCTAGATACTTAAACCCCTGCTTGATTTAACTGTCAGATAGCGTATAGTTGAGGAGGATTAAAGGTAAATATAGTGGGAACCCCAGGAGTTGGGATTTAGGCTTAGACTGTTTAACTTACCAACAGTCTTAACTGTGACTGTCTTGGTGGCTGATTGCTCTCCAATCTTCTCCCAGTTTGGCTGAGTTTCAGTGCCAGACTGAATCCACTGTGTAGCCGTGCAGTGGTACTGACCCTCATCTCCAGGTAAGGCATTGTAAAGGCAGAGCGTGAACATGTCCGCACGCACTCTCTCCACACGAATCTCCCCATAGCTGGCACGCTCTCTGTAGCTGGACCCATGAATGACAGTGCCGTCCCGATCCACGGAGGCTACTTCCTGGATTGGTCCAGCCGATTCCTTGTCTGTCCAATGCCAGACAACAGAAATCGGGGCAGTAGCAGACTGGACTAAGCAGGTCAATTGGATCCGGTCTCCCTCTAGGACCTCGGAGGAGTTAGTAGGTAGTGACATTGTGATATTACTCTCTGAAAGGATAGAGATTAAGAAAAAAAAAAACACACAAAAAGTTAAAATATGCAGTAAGAATATTCTACACATGCATATATTTAAATAATGCAAATTTAGAGTTTGGGTAAAAAAACGCAATTGTCTGAATAAATATGCATAAAATCCTAAGAAATAATAAAACAAGTTATTAAAGACTTTCTTAAAGCCTCCTTATTGGCAGGTGCACCACTGGTTTTTCTTCTTAAAAGATTCTTTTCATGAGTCACTGGTTTAAATTTCAGCTTTGGGTTCACCACTTGACCACAGGCAGAGACTCGTGTTGAAATCAATCTGTACTGTCTTGGCAGATTGGTAACTAGAGTGCTGGAAGGTAAAGTGTTCTAGATCTAATGCAGCCATTTTGTAAGAGGATCTCTTAAAGGGCTTATCATGCAAATAATGCTTTCCTTCATCAAAACCATGAACAAAGTGGTATTTTGATTGATTAACATATCTCTGAGTTACGCTGTCTGAGCAGCAGCCCCTCCCTCACCTGTCTAAATGAGCAGTTGGAGGCTATCTACATAAGAAGATTCCCTCTAGGAAGCAGCTACCTTAACTGGGCAGTGGAGGCACTGTAAACCAACGCCCACTGTCTACAAGGGAAGGGAAGGGTGATGAGGCAGAATGTGATGGTTACAACTCAAAGTTCAGACAAAGTGGCTTTTACAAGGAGCTAATCTGCACCGAGCAGCAACCTCTCTTTCTTTAAGCTAGTGTCCAAGTCATAAAAATCATTTTTTTGGGGGCTTAAGAGGTCTCAGACTTTGTTCAGCCATCAGAAGTAGTGTGTGATATGACAACATATTTATATGGGTGGTACTCAGATAAGAAGAGACAGCTTTGCATGGAAGGCAAGTGTTGGGGTTGAAAGAAAACAACTATATTTTATTACAAATTTATACCCACATAGTTCTTAAGGTATTATTTCACTGGAACACAAAAGAGGGTGGTTAATTAATGTTTTGTAATATCGGATATGTCTAATCAGAATAGAGAATTTATTTTACATTTTCTTTCATTCCTACTCTTTTTTCCTGTAACATCAGGTGTCATAGCAGATTGCTTCTAACTCTTTTTTTATCTTTTGTCAAAAAATTTAAAAGGACGGTCGGTTATATTTAATTTAAGCACTTAGAGCATCAGAAACAGCTCTAGTCTTTGATAAGACAATGCTATTCTGTGTAGTGGTTGCTTCCATACATGTAAATAAATGTAAATATATTTCCCCTAAATGCAGGAACGGTGCACAGATGGTTCTTCACCTGCAGTTTGAGGATTAATCTCCCATTTTGCTGAAATAAATGGCTTGGTGAATTTGCCTCGCTTTGTCACTCCTAAATAACCTAAATCTAGTTATATTTCCGTAGAGTTTTTTTTTTCTAAGTTTAAAATGTCTTTTCAAAATAGTGATAAACAGTTATGTACAAATTGTTCACATTTATGAAGATACAATGTGCACTGCAATCTATAAATACTTATATTTCTTTTCCAAACTCAAAACTCAAGCTGTTGAAAAAAATGATGAACAATTTGAATTCAAGCTTTGTAGAAACAGCAACAACAACAGTCTTTAATCTTGATTTGTTAACAGAGAGTATAAAAACCTTAGAAAGAAATAGATTTGAGAGCAGCAGAGGAACAAGTAATGGCAAACTTGTGTTCATGTCTACTTGGAAGTGGATCACAGTGGCAGAAAGACAGGTGTGAGGTGAAAATGGGAACCTGCCAAAAGCAGAAAATCATTTTGTTGCTGGTAATTTTACTGTGTACGACTTGCAAAATGCATTATTCATTAGAAAATGCTGCAGCGACTGGAATAAGTTGGTCCAAAATAAAACTAGCAGCTCTATTAAATGTATAATATAAATATACAATTTAGGTGGAAACAATACGCATCCATGACAGCCTCACCTGAGTGGGGGTAAATTTTTAGGTTAAGCTAAAACAACCAGTGCCTTTTACTGGAGAGCAATTTTTGCCTTTTTCAGACCAGGAAACATCTTAGTCTTGATGGTTCAAGTTTTCGCTAATGATTTCTCTGACCAATAGGCAAGAGAGCCCCTGTGATCCTTTAGATTTTTCTCAATGGCTCCTTAGAATGGTCTTTGACCTACAAGGCTTTTTTATCCACAATTTCCAAATAATGCATTTTGACCTGTCACACTTGAAAGAGCAGTCACTGCTAACAATGCTGCCATTTCAAGGTGTTTCTTCTGGCCTCAAAAACTTTATAAATGTAACTTTATTCAGTCTTAATACACCTGAAAATCGTCTTTCTTGAAAAATAAAAAGATTTTTCATGAATAGTTGTTGTACTTTATACACATACCAGTGCTGTTCACAGTCCTATTTCTTTCAGGTCCTGATCATAATACAAAGAGATTTTTAAATAATACACAGCAAAGCGACTAAGTCCGACACATAAACTGGACGTTTAAATTTGTCTTTGTTATCTATATACATGCAGCAAGCAATTTTTGGACAATCTATCCAACCTGTTTTTAAATACTATATCCTACATCATATAACAGGGTATTATAATCTAAGCATCAGATTATGTGGTTGGAAAAGGGCTGTGTATATCATCTTGCCAATCAACCAAATTTCGCTTTTCCTGAACAAATTGTGTGTTTTGTTTTGTTTTTTAGCTTTACAATGTATACCGAGTAAGAGTGACTGCATTGGCTGCTTCAGCTTCTATTTCAAGCTGACCTCAAAAGCAAAGCTTTAAGTTGATGATGATAGAGAACAATCTTGTTTCAGTTTTACCTTCCAGGATTATTGAAATAAATCATATCAAAGTCATATCAAAACAATCGGTAAAAATTATAGCAAAAATCTAAGCTTTCAGAAAATTGCTCTGAATGAAAGCAATATTGGCTGAAACAATGAAATAACTGAATACAGGATGTTAAAAAAACAAAAAACAAACTAAAGTATACATTTTAAACTCCCATTGGGACAAATAAAAATAAATAAAAAAATGAACTAGAGACAGAACACAACCACAAATGGTGGGATACAATCATTTCCTCATCTTACAACAATGTAAAGAGTTTTCAAGGTATATTAAAAAAATGAATGTTTTTTGAGTGCAGTGACACTGATTAGTCCAAATGGACTTTCTATGAATGTTGGTTTGCTTTCTTGGACAACAATACATGTTTAGCTATATTTGCACTTTGTATTGACCTTTGGAAACCCTGTTAAGTCTAAACCAATGAAAAATGGTCAGAAAATATGTTTTTATGGATTTCAGTGAACATTTTGACGAATCCAAAAAAAAGAACAATGAAATATCAATCTACAAAAAGGAGTTTTAATTTGTGGGACATTAGGCATTTCTGTGCAATTTACACAGTAAAGTAGTTTTTATTCACTGCATGTATCTGATTGTGCAAATCAGACTTTTCAAGAAATACATTTTAACATTGAGGGTGTTGAGGTCTGATATACTTGTGTATCAAATATGATACACTGGGCCTTACAGAAAATTTTCTAGACTGTAGGAAATGGCTTTGCATAAGTATTGCCCTATTCATTTGCAAGTTGGAAACATATTACTAATCAAGAAGACAAGTCAGACACAATCTAATAAGTCTGTGACAATCCCAAAAGACAAGATCAACATTTTCAGACACCACAAACAAAAATATCAGCTCAAAAAAGTGCATGCGTAAGAACTGCATATTTTCTTAGATGGACAACAAAACCTTGTGAAAGTGTGGCTCATGTCTGTTAGCATCCTTCTGGGTGCATATGGAGGCATGCATGTCGTACTAACTGGCCCCAGGCTTCTCTCAGTGACAGCTTTGAACGTTTGTGTGCGTAAGGGTTGAAATTCTGTTTCTGAACCCTGTGAAGCTTGTTCACCGAGTCCAATAACGCACAGGAAAGAAGGCTCAGATCACAGGGCTCAGTGGCTCGTCAGAATGAAAGGATAAAAGTCTTCTCCTCAGCTCTGTTTTTTTTTTCCTTTTTTCTGCTTTGCTGGGGCTCACGTCAGTTCTACGTCCATCAAACATCACGTACCTCTGGTTGACACATAACATCTTATCCCCCTGTGAGGAATTGCTTCAGTCTTGTGAGTATTCCTCAGTTTTTGCCTCCCCTTAGGCCAAGCTCTGCATCATGCTTCTACGCTGCTCATTCCTCCTAATAACCATGACCCTTTGCTAGAAAATGGAATCAAACTACTTTTTGTTTCTCACACTTTAATAGAGTGAAACCCTTTTATCTTTTTCTTTCCCTCCATCTTTAATTAACAGCTTTATAGTTTTCTTCACAGCTTCACAGTATCACTTTTCCTCTGATTTATAAAGGAATTTAGCACGTGAAATGTACATATATCATTTGCATTTGATTATTTAGTGTTCACCCAGTTGTTTCTTAAACTATTTTCAACAAATATCTGTTCAATATAAATCAAAGTAAAACTAGAGGCTAATGACACATTTTGAAATACTCCCTAAGATTTGTCAAAAAAGAGAAAGGTGAATTTTGTCTTTGAGGATTATGTGCTTTTCCTCTGAAACTAAACATTTCCATGTTCCACAAGGTAAAATAAAGGTCCCCTGAAGTCAAAATTCCCAGCAGGTTCTTTACATTAAGAGCTATATAATTAGTGATCAGTACTTGCTCTTTATTGGAATTTGTCTGCCACGGTTTAAACTTGAACTTCTTAACATTTTCCTCATTGCTCTTCTTTTTACCAGTGAAACTAGTACTGTACATTTAAAGAACAATGCTGTGCTCGAACATTATATTTGGCTGTAACGTATTAGCTCTTTTTCAATATTAATTAGCATTATATGTACTGTGTTCCAGGAAAGTACCAATACCAATGGTACTTGCACCCTATTTTAATTGCCTAGATAATTGATTTTTAAACCAATTGTTACAAGACTTCTTCAGTTACTTGAAACACTACAACCATAATGCTGGCAAACACATTTGAGAGAGAACATGGTTTAAGCTTGAACTGTGTTGTTTTTTCCATCTTCTACCTGTTGGCATGGTGTACTTTGTCTTAAGATTTAGTTTAATTAATCAGGTCAACCTAAAAAATACAAAAAAGTTGAATAAAAAGGCAAGATTGTTTCCAAAAATCAATACTTTCTAACAAATCCTAATATGAAAATACAATATTGCTGCAATGTGTCCAAAATGTGGCATTAGCTTCAGTAATAATCTATGAATTTACTTTTCTGATGCAGCTCAGCAAATAGGCATCCAATTCTTGTTTGTCCCGCTGGTCTATGAGTTTCCTATGAGCTAATAGCTGTAGATTTGAATAAGCCCAGCATCCACCATGCAAGGATTAAATAGGTATAAAAAAATGATGGATTAATTAAACTTTGACCTCTAAACATAAAGATGCTGCTTTATTGATCAAATAAACAAAATATAGAAAATATACTGCTGCTTGCTTGTTTTGCAAATAGTTAGCTTATAACCAAGGACAGCCTGTAATCTAGATTCTTGTTTTCCAACCGCAAACTATTTCTAATTAAACTGGGTTTAAGGTCCCAGATCCATATTCCAACTTCAAATGTAAGTTAGTTGCCACCAGAACTTTCTCTTTTCTTACTATTGTACACAACCAATGGTAGCTTTTCAACAGTTTTATAACATTTAGATTTACACATCTTCTGTTTTTTGTTTCTTTGTTTTGTATAGTTTTATTCCTTATAAACTTTAAGTACTATGAATATCCTTGTTCTCTCAACCAATCTCTGTTCTGCACAGTGCATATCGTTTTTTTCTCTACCTTCAAACCTTGCTTTTCCATCAGCGTGAAACAGATTTAGTTTGGCAGTTCAGCTCACTCTGTCTTTCCATTGCAAATGTAAACTCATCCATCAGCTCTGATTTATCAGAGGTGTTTACAGCTGTTTTTTTCTCTGCGCTGTCACCTCTGTCTTCATCCCACTCATCAGCTGTAACCCCTGCTGCAACCCATTACGAACTTGACACTTTTTACACCAATTAGAGCACTGAGTCAAAAGCAAAATTTTATAAAGATGAGATAAATCAATCGCTAAAGAAACAGATGTTTTTTAGCAAAACCCAACAGCAATTGATATTAGCTGGATTAAGTTGAAAAAAAAAATCCTTAATGGGACATTACGGTCTTTTGTTGAAAAGACTAAACCTTCCTTGAATAAATATTCCCTTGGGAACTACTGCAAGCTGCACACCATTGTTTTTGTATCAACTAATTTAGCAGGAGGTGCAGCAGCCAAAATAAGGCAACACTGGCTGGTTTGTAGGGGATACTACTAAGTCTTCATTATACTTGTAGCAGCTGGTTCCATACTAACTGTCCCTGTCCTTGGGGGACATAGAAGTAGAGTAAGAAAAGAAGGCAGCAGCATATTCTCCCTGCAAGATTAAAAGAAGGAAAAGTCTCAGGGGCAGCTAACAGAATCATGACCAAAGTTTTAAAGGTCTGACTGTACCTTTGAATCAGTCAGCAACAACCCTGACACAACCCCAGTGGGCAGCCCTGCTTCAGCCAGCTGAAGAGGTCTGCTCCAGCAGAACACATTAATTTAGCCAGGGGAACCACTTACATGGCCCTCAAGAGCCTGACGTCTTTCCCTGCTTTTCTTTCTCCATACTTTCATTTCATGGCTGTTAGCTCTTTTTAGTCTGCCTGTGCTACTTTCCATTATCAGCCTATAGTGTTACTCCCCTCTCACAAAGCAAAGCTAATGGGGAAGGACCACAGAGCTGCTTTACCAATCTTTAACAATCCACTCAAGAACACACATCAGAAATAAAAGCAGCATTATCTTTTATTTTTTACTCAAGACTGACAGTAGAGAAAGAGAATGAATAAGCTGTAGATCAGTCTTAAGAAGTGAGAAGGATCTTGTGTTGTGGGTTCATGACTTACTGAATGGCTGAACTGTGATCTGGACATTGCGTGACCTCTTGCTGCGGTCAATGAAATCCCCTGTTGGTGTCTTTTCCCGCTCAGTAACACGACAGATGTACTTCCCTGTGTCGTTCAAACGCAAACGCTGCAGCTTCAGAAGATACACATTGGGACTTTCTTTACGCACGGTCATAAGTCCATTAGCCTCGCGGTCGATGTATCCAGGGCCCAGGACAGGCACGGCACTGGGGCCCACCATGGCCACCGGTGAGCTGCTGAAGACCCACGACACCGAGAAGAAACGCTCAGGGACGTTCTGTGCATCGATGGTGCAGCGAAGCTCCAGCGGCTCACCGGCCATGAAGGACCGCCGCTCCGTGCTCACCTGGATGCTGAAGTCTCGATCTAAATGGAAGAAAGAGAGAGAGGGGCAACAGTTAGAAAGGCTTAGTATGAATTTAAATCCAAAAGAGCAGACAAAAAAGAGTGAGTATCTGAGATTCAAAAAAAAAAAATAGCTTCTGATGTCTAAAATCAGCTAATTATTTCATAATGGGCATCAGCTGAACTGAGCTGCTGAAGGCAAAAGCAAATGAGGGGGTGTGGAGGAAACAGAATTATTCATAGCTAAAGGGAAAAAGCAAAAAAAAAAAAAGCTGAGATTGAGGTCATTACGTGCATTGATCTAAAAAGAAAATCACAAAACCTTTACAACCATTTCACAACAAGAATTAACAACAAGAATGTCTAATTAAATATAGTTTAGACTTTCAGCTTTCTGCTTTGTTCCACCCTCCTACACAGTTTAAGTGAACAATTAGAGTTAACACTGATAAGTCCAACACTTTCACAAATTGGGCTCACTGGTAGTTTTGTTCTTATTTGTGTTTGTGACCATCCATTCAGTTTAATTTATTACAATAATTTCCAGTTAATCAGCTTACATTTCACTGATGTGACCACATTCACTTTAATAATATAAACTATAAACTGGGTTTCAGAAAAAAAAAATATGGACAATTTCAAAGACTGCACTCGTTAAAGAGCAACAGATATAAAGGGCATAAAATAATAAAAGGAAACAAGCTATTTTCATTCCGTATAAAGCGAAAACATCCAGCTAGAAAACATCCCAGATGAGAAATGACCAAACTGACATTATCTGAATAAAAGACATCATACAAATGATTAATTTTATTTTAAGTCTACTAAACCAATGACTGAAAATAATTTAACAAAGAAAGATATAATCTAATTATATTCAATGACACCACAATGTAAGCACAAGTTAAAATTTTACAAATTAAAGTATTTCCTATTATTATTCTAAATTCAAGTTAGGGATTGCAATTGGACTATATAGAACAAACCCAAAGCATTCAATCTCTAAACTTGTTCTTGAAGTAAAGCATCAAGTTAATGTTCACATCTAAGCAGGTTCAAAACCTGACAAATTTGCAGGAAGTATTTTTAATTAGCTTTACCCTGAACCTATATTGTGGAGAGTAGTAGAGGATCCTTACCTATGCAGTTTGCCTTTTTGTTCTTTTTTTTTGCAACATATTTAAAAATACAGGTGTCTGCTTTTAGCTGTCTTAAAGAAAGATAATTAAGGCTTTTCACTATGGAATAAAAATGGTTCAGTCAACTCTTAACTCAGGTTTCAAAATGAGGACAAAATAATTATTTCTCTCTCATTTACATTTCTTTTTAAATGTATGAATGAAAGGAAATCCCATGGTTAAGGAAATGTAAAGATTTCAGATCAATGGCAGCATAGACATTATCTATTCTAATAGAGCTCATACATTTTTTTCAGTTCTATTTTATTTCCATTTAAATTCTTGTGGATATCGGCTGAACTACAATGTCAGAATTTTGACCCTAAGACTCTGCGCAACGCAGTAAGTAAATGTAGCACCAAACATGGATAAGTGAAATGCAAGAGGAAAGTGGAGAACAGTCAATAGATTAAAAAATAGCTAATGTCGTGTTATGGGGTCAGTAAAACATGCTTTTCGAGGATATTTGAATTAGATCAATGTAATTGATTGGTGGGTGACACAAATCTGATTAACACTCTCCAAAGTGCTCCTATACTAGGCTAAATTTACAGTAATATGACGGGGGATAGACTGCAGTTCTGGTACAAGATGTTGTTGTTTAGATGAAGGTAGATGAATATGAAGGAAGAAAAGTAATTAGAAAAATGTAAATTTGGTTGGATAGGATTTAAGAAGGGAACAGGGTGAGAGACAGGAGAAGGAAAGATAAAGTGAAAGATGCATTAGGATTCTGTCTCTTACTTCTCTCCCTAATGGCGGCTGTGGGTGATTAGCTAGTGATGAGGCTGTCTTGAGATCCACTCCATCTTTTATAATAGAAGCCTAATGGAGGAGCTGCTGTCTCCCTGTCTATTTCTTATCGCACAGACTCTGTCAAATATCCCCCTTAAAACAGGTAAGACATAAAACAGGCAACTTTAGCCTTAAGGCATGCAAGCGGCACCCTCGTAATGTGATAGACACACGAACACAAGTGGAAAGGAAATATATACACATACCAAAGTTTAAGCACTTGGGTATACAGCTGTATACTGCCGAGCAGCTGCTTATTCTCTTTGTCATGCAACAATAAAGGCATCAATTATAGATTACAAGAAAGATAGAGTGACAAAGGGTGTTGAGGGTTGAGCTTTTCATTCCTTTTGTCTTCTCCCTGAAGTAGCATGAGCTAATCTGAAACTAGCTTTATGGAAGATCTCAGTTCAGCCCCTTGTTCTCATACATGTTGTACTATCTAGGGCACCATCAAGTTGCATCAGACCACAGTGGATCGGTGCTTAATGGACAAAGGCAAAACGATTTCTACTTTAAAGTGATTTGCTAGCGTGAGACACTCACCCAAGCAAAAAGCAAATCAGTTTATCACCCAAATCTTTGGCCTTTTCTCAGAAGCACATCTTCTCTTTATGTGCATGGAATACATTACAGAAGGGGCTTGAAAAGATCTACTATGTGGAGCAAAAAGTTATGAAGCTACTTTTGTTACATGTCCTTCTGGTCTGTAAGGTGATTGAAAGCCTGTTCAGATGATTATCTAATGAGACATACTCCAGTGCCACCCACCCAACCACATTCTTTGGACCCTTTTCAGCTAAATAATCCCTCTTTTTTTGTGTGTGCCCTGTTTTGCTAATATGGTTCTGGGAATAGATGTCCCAAAGCTAGATAGCTGCCCAAAAGTTTTGCTTTTACAAGCGGACCAATATGACTCTGTCATAGTGTTCCACTTAAAACTTAAAGACTATTTGGGAATTAAAACTGTATATAACAGACATCGAGACGTAAAGGTAGGTGAGAAAGAAAGAACGAAAGAAAGAAAGAAAGAAAGACAGAAAG